>CM065591.1:191447104-191549567 GCA_033119425.1 Bufotes viridis
TGAACCTCTTTCCTTGAAGTTCTTGATGATCCTATAAATTGTTGATTGAGGTGCAATCTTAGCCACAATATCCTTGCCTGTAAAGCCATTTTTATGCAACAAAGTGATGGCTGCACGCGTTTCTTTGCAGGTCACCATGGTTAACAATGGAAGAACAATGATTTCAAGCATCACCCTCCTTTTAACATGTCAAGTCTGCCATTTTAACCCATTCAGCCTGACATAATGATCTCCAGCCTTGTGCTCGTCAACATTCGCACCTGAGTTAACAAGAGGATTACTGAAATTATCTCAGCAGGTCCTTTAATGACAACAATGAAATGCAGTGGAAAGTTTTTTTGGGATTAAGTAAATTTTCATGGCAAAGAAGGACTATGCAATTCATATGATAACTCTTCATAACATTCTGGAGTATATGCAAATTGCTATTATAAAAACTTAAGCAGCAACTTTTCCAATTTCTAATATTTACGTAATTCTCAAAACTTTTGACCACGACTGTACACTAAGGCCTCATGCACACAACCATATCTTAGAGTCGATACATTTTTATTAAAGTTTATACCGGGAAAAAGTACAGAAGCAGAGTGGATGCAACCACAACGATTGAGTACAATGTGGAACACTTTATGAAAAAGTCATACAGTATACACCAGGGCACCCTACCTGGTGAGCTAAAAGACAAACAAAAGAAGAGCATAGAAGCCAAAGTAAATGGGAGGGGGGGGGGAGGGGGAAAGGGAGAAGGAGTAGGAAGGTAAGGTAAGAAAGTACTAGGTCCTATTTCTGCACAGGAAATATGCAAAAGTAACATGAAATCAGATGAGCACTATGAGAACACCCTATGGGCACCTAGAGTATACTCATGGGGAGAGGTGATGAAAATTTACTCGACAACCAGGCAAGCCATCGGTTATGTGTGGCTATTCTGAGAGGCAAGGCCGCTGCAAAGACTAGTTCATGATGTAGGTGTGAATTCACCATTGATACCACTTCCTTCACAGACGGGGACTCAGCGTGTTTCCATTGTCGGGCTATTACCTTTTTTGCCCCAGTGAGAACATGCGCCACTACCCATCTAAACTCGCTTGGTATGTTTGCGAGACCTATGCCTAACACAGTCAACTCAGGGAGCAGTTGGAATTGCATTCCCATGATTTCAGCCATAATCTCAGAAATTGAGGCCCAAAAAGCAGAGATAGATGGGCAACTCCACCACATATGAAAAGGGGTACCACGAGCCCCACATCCTTTCCAACATAGCGGGGAGTACCCTGGGACACTATGTGAGAGCCTATCCGGAGAAAGGTATCAGCGTAATTGCACCTTCCTCGTCTGCTCCAAATGATTGATACACTTCGTGCATTTAACAGACCATAGCATAGCAGAGTTCCAATCTTGCAACGAGAATACCCGGCCCATCTCAGCCTCCCATTTTAACATGTAAGGTCTTTTGTCTCTAAGGGAATCCGCAAGCAGGAGCAGATACCAAACTGAGATCTTAGACTTCTTCCATCCATCGTCCTTCAGCATAGCAGATAGCGGGTCCTCCTCCCTCGGACCCCAACAAAGAGGGATCAGAGCAAGAAGGTGCCGAATCTGCAAATACTGATAAAACACGGAGTTAGGCAGGTTAAATTCAGAATGCAGAGACCAGAACTCTCTGAAGATGCCATCAGAAAATAGGTCCCCCAAAGTGCCTATCCCTACATTTAGCCAAGATGTTACTGAGACTGTGGGGATATGGTACTCAATGACAGGTAAGGGAATAGTCTGGGCTCCGACTGGTAAACATGGGCGTAGTCTGAGCAGTTTAGTCCAAGCCCACAAAGTAGCTTTCATATTGTCTAGCACAGGGTGAGAAATGGAGGACTTGATCGTTTGGGCCAATAATAAAGTTTTAAGTGACCTCCGCCTGACAAAGTGTTCTTCGATACTAAGCTAGCGCAGAGTAGACTCAGTGGACCACCAAAGCATAGCCTGATCCAACAGGTAGGCCAGGTAGTAATCAAACAGATTTGGCACTCCCAGGCCTCAAAGGCAAATAAAGAGTGTCATTCGAGACTCGCCTATGGGTATTATGCCAAATGAATCGGGTTATATCTCTCTGTTATGTCTCGATGAGGCGTTTCAGGATAATCAGGGGGATACAATTGAACTTGTATAAAAAATTAGGTAAAATTAGCATCTTTATCAGATTTATCCTGGCTATCCAGGAGAGACTAATCGAGGAGAGCCTGACAAGATCATTTTGGAGCTCTGACCAGAGCTTAATGAAGTTCATATGAACCATGTCCAAGGGGGACAAGGTGAGTTCCACACCCAAATACAGGAGGGAATGACCCACCCATGAGAAGGTATGCCGGGATGATATCTCTAGTTTTACCGAATCAGGAACTAAAACCGGGAGAATTTGGGTCTTACTCGGATTTAATTTGTAGTAGGACATCTCCGAATATTGAAACAGGATCTGGGAAGCGGCCTCGAGAGACCTCAATGGGGAGGATAGGGTCAGGATCACATTGTCTGCATAGAGCCCGATGACGTGGGAGTCCTTACCTACCTGAATTCCATGCACGTCTGGGCAGGAGCGAAGTTTAGTTGCTAAGGGTTCGATAACCAACGCAAATATAAGTGGGGAAAGTGGACAGCCCTGCCTAGTCCCATTTGTGATCGAGAAAGGGGGCGAGAGGAAACCAGAGGCAAGAACTCTTGCTCGCAAGATTACTCCTCCGAAGCCAAATTTCCTCAAGGTCTGTTCCAGGAACCCCCAGTGGACTCTGTCAAAAGCTTTTTCAGCGTCCAGAGAGACAAAGATACTGGGGGTCCTGGACCAGTGAGCCACCTGAAGCAGATCAATCATGCGCCGGGTACCATCCCGACACTGACGACCGGGTACAAACCCCACTTGATCAGACAAGACCAGGCAGTGCAAGAACGTATTAATTCTAGAGGCTAATAATTTGGCAAAAAGCTTAAGGTCCGAATTAAGTAAGGAGATAGGCCGAAAATTTGCGGGTGTCGTGGGGGGCTTACCAGGTTTGGGGAGGGTGACAATGGTAGCGGATAGCATTTCCGATGGGATATTGCCAGAGTCGAGAAAAGAAGAGAATAACCTGACCATTACCGGCAGTAGCAACTGACTAAAGGTCTTATAATATTCCACCGGTAATCCATCCGGGCTCGGGGATTTGCAGGAAGGGGTGCTTTTAATGACACTCCGGATTTCCCTCTGACTGACTGGAGCATTCAGAACAGCTAGATCAGCAGCAGACAGGGCTGGGAGGTCCAGAGAGTCCAGGAATCCCTTAATCCCCTCAGGAGTAGGCTGTGGGGTGCTACCATCACGGTCCAAGTTATACAGAGAGGAGTAATAGGACGCGAAGGCATCCGCAATACCTTGAGGATGTGTAATTGTAGCGCCACCATGAATGAGTTTGTCAATACGAGACTCTGCCTGCCTCCTATTGACCCTCCTGGCCAGTTGAGCACCAGCCCTATCACCTTCATGATAGAAGGTTGCTTTAAGCCTCCGCATACACCACTCCTGTCTATATAACAAAAGAGACCGCAAGTGATTTCTAGAGGCCTGGAGCTCCTCAAGGGAGGAGGGGGAAGCATGTTCTTTATGTCGCCTTTCAGCCGCACACAGGCGTTGCACTGCTCTGTCCAACTCGGCTAGTCTGGATTTCTTTAATCTAGCCGCTGATTGCAAGAAAATGCCCCTCATATAGGCCTTCTGAGATAACCACAAAGTGGAGATGTTAACTTCAGAAGTTTAATTGAAAGAAAAGAACTCCAACAGGGTATCCGAGAAGGCTTTAACCCTGTCTGGGCACTTCAAAAGAGAAGAATTCAGCCTCCTTTGCGGGGGGGGGGGGGAGGAGGGAGACCATCCTCTACTACAAGGGTAATCAGCGCGTGGTCCGACCAGGTGGCGACTCCAATGCCTGCATCCATCACCTTATGAATCAGGTTTCGGGAAATTAAGAAAAAGTCAAGCTGGGCCTGTGAAAGCATGGCCGGGGAGATGTAGGTGTAGTCACGCTCCCCTCCGTGGTGGTAACGCCAGATATTATGAAAGGGCGATTCCTGGATAATACCTATGAGGTCAGGGCGATGGGAGGAATGAGGTGAATTAAAATCCAAAGAGCTCTGGACTGGGGCATTGAAATCGCCGCCTATAATCACTTCACCCGCAGCCTGCTTCTGAACCCTATTAAGGACCTTTCTGCAAAAAGCTTGCTTTGATATGATTATTGGGGGCATATACGGACACTAGGGTGAATTTAGACCCGTTAATAGTACAATTCACCAGGACATATCTACCTAAAGAATCGCGCATGCAGTTGTCCAGCGTAAAAGCGACAGTGGACTTGACACAGATGAACACACCCGCCCTCTTACTCTTCACTGCGTGGGAGTGGAATACATGAGGGAAACGCGTGTGTGCACATCTGTGGGAATCAATCTCTAGCAGGTGCGATTCTTGTACAAATACATCACATTTGGACTTGAGGACTTCGGTCCACAACATTGACCTCTTGAACGGGGAATTTAAGCCCCGCACATTTAGAGACAGTACCTGCAGACCCATAACACAGATAAGAGAAAGAGTGCAGACACATATCTCAGAGACACTATAATAGGGACCAACAGGATGTTAGGCGCGCACAGCAGAGGCAGTTCATCTGATATCACATTATCGCAGTCCAAGGACCTAAAAAATAAAGGAATGTGAGGAAAGTGGGGGACAAGGAGCATAAACCAGGGTGAAAATAAAAAAGAAGAATAATAAAGGAACAGAACTCAAAACGGCCCTCAGGGGAGGGAAAGTAAAGTTCCAAGGGATCAGAACGTTTCACAGAAACCGGGAGGGAACAAAAAATGCAACCAGCAACAGTCCTCCCGTGTCAGACCCCTGCACTCTGGCATTATATAAATCAACGGACGCCAGACCGTCTCATTCAGGCTACGGACCATTCAGGGTCAATCCTCGACGTACTCCGGGTCGCAGGAGGATCCATATGCAACCCCTCCGGAATCAGGCCCCATTCAGCCAACTTGTTAGCTGCGACTTTGGGCGTAGAAAGAGAGTGCAGAGCTCCATCATGATGAACCAAAAGCTTCACAGGGAACCCCCACCTGTACTTCACTTGCTGTTGTCGCAGCAGCTTGGTGATGGATCCGAACTCCCTTCTCTTGGCCAAAGTCACCGCCGAGAGATCCATATAGACAGCGATTCCTTTAAACAAGTTGGAGGGTTCCGGGTTATTCCTCAGGAGCCGGAGGAATGCCTCCTTAGTGGTGTAGAAGTGGATTCTGGCGATCACATCCCGCGGGAGGGACGGGTCAAGACCCTTAGGCTTCAGGATTCTGTGAATCCGGTCCACGATGAGGTCACGATCCTGGCAGTCCGGCAGTGCGGCCTTGAGTAGCTGCTGTAAGAAAGGACCAAGGTCAGAGGAGTCCACAGATTCCGGGACACCCCGAAGGCGGATGTTATTTTGCCTGTGCCGGTCCTCAAGTTCTTGCAGCTTGGCTGAGAGTTTAGAGACCTCTTCCTCCAGCGCATCATGAGCGTCAATCAAGGAGTTATGCGATGAGGCAAACTCCGCCATCTTAGTCTCCACGTGGGCCATCCGATCGCCCAGCTCGCTGATGTCTCTCCTGATATCTTTGAGCATCCCCGCCATGTCTTCCTTCATGGAGGCACGTAGCTCGTCCAGCAAAGACCTCATCACCCCTTCTGTCAAGACCGTGGCTGTGCAAGAGGGAGGTGCTGCACCCGGTCGGTCTGGTGCGGTGCAGGGGAAGCAGAACCGGAGGACAGAGAGTGCGAGTGCTGCGGGGAGACCCTCAGGGCCACAGAGCTCGGGCTTGCCTTGCTGAAAAACTCAGTGAGCTTCGCGGGTGCCGGGCGTCTTTTCACTTTCCCCATGTCCCAGGGAGTCAGTGGCATGAGCAGGTCCAGACCAGAATGGCGATTGAAGAGCTTTGTGAGCCGCTTTAGGGATCTGATACACGGAGCTGCAGAACTATGCGGCCGGCGCCATTAGCGTGCAGGCCACGCCCCCCAAACAGTAGGCTTTTTATCCTCTTGAGCAGAATTAAATTCTTCACTGTTTTGACGTCTATAGGGTTTTTTCATAGTCTGAGGAAAAATCAAGGACTCTCTATTTTTCAATCTGGCAAATTCAATGCCTTTATTAATGTTTTGAAGTGTATAACCCCTACTGAGAAGTCTATGTGTGATAACCTCTGTTTCTTTTGAGAATAAGCCCTCCGTGGAGAAATTGCGTCTTGCTCTGATCATTTCCCCCTTTGGTATATTATTTATGACATGCGGTGGGTGGCAGGAGGAGGCAAGAAGAATGGTATTCCCAGATGTCTTTTTCCTAAAAGTACAGGTAGTGACCAGTCCCTCAGAGAGGTCCGATTCCAAATGCAAATCAAGAAAATCGATTTTAGCTGAATCGCTAACATAAGTGAGTTTAATGGAATCTGTACAGTTATTGAGATAATTGACACACTGGGCTACCATATTCTCCTCTCCCTGCCAAACCCACAGCATATCATCTATATAACGTCCATACCATTTTATATAGCCAGCAAAAGGGTTGTCATCAAGAAGCAAAAAATGTCGTTCCCACCACGCCATGTATATATTTGCTATGGATGGTGAGTGTTTGGCCCCCATTGAGACATTTGGAGATAGTATTTCCAATAAACATAAAGAAATTATGTCTCATAAGAAATTCCACACATATGCACAAAAAATCCTGTAATTCCAAAGTATAGTTGCTGTAGTGCTCCAGAAACCATTTAAGAGCCATAATGGCTGAGTCCTGAGGAATGTTAGTATACAGTGCGGTAATATCAGCCGCAACCCAGATATAATCACCACTCCACTTAAAATTATAGAAGTTCTGAAGCACTGTGCGACTGTCCTTCAGGTAACCTGGCATCAGGGATATGAGTGGTTGTACCTGGGAATCAGTCCACTCTGATAATTTCTCAGAATAGGATCCAATGCCTGCCACAATCGGACGCATAGGGGGTGGAAAACCCGGTTTATGCACCTTGGGGAGTGCATGATAAATTGGTGTGGTCGCATGTTCCACATAAATATACTCCACTTCTCTTTTAGAGAGAATTCCCAGTCTCTGGCCCTCCAACAGAATGCTATAAAGCTTCTCCTGGTAAGGGAGTAGTGGATTGGAATCCAGCAGCAAATATGTATTTTTATCATTCAGCATATTTTGAACTTGCTCCTTGTATGTATTGCTGTCCAGGATTACCACCGCTCCTCCCTTATCCGCCTTGCGAATCACAATCTCCTGCATATCATGTAAAACCTGTAAAGCATTAATTTCCTCCTTGGTAAGATTGTGAGATTTTCGTTTAGATCTATGTTTCAGCTTCAAGGCACACAAATCTTTTTCCACTAACTCCTGGAACTTGTCAAGAGCCACAGAACGAGATTGTATCGGGTAAAAACCCTTATTAGATATCCTAAACGTTTCTGAAACATTTTGTACTTGTAGGTTCTCCGCCCTCTGACAAGATTCCTGAAGTGTTGAAACACAGATCAATTCTCTGAAGTCAAACATTGACTTAAAGTAGGAACCATCTGTATTGTTGTCTGACTTGTTTGACCCATGTTCACCCTCATTGCTGTTTGACATGTGTTCACGCTCATTGCTATTTGACTTGTTTGACCTGTATTCACACTCACTGCTGTCTGGCTTGTTTGACCCATGTTCACACTCATTGCTGTTTGACATGTATTTACACTCATTGCTATTTGGTTTGTTTGGCCTGTATTCACACTCATTGCGTCTTTATTAGGTGAGAAATATTTTTTTATAGTGAGATTTCTAGCAAGACGATTAATATCAATGATCGTGTGATACAGGTCAAAACTGCAGGACAGGGAGAAAGAAAAACCGTTCCGCAGTACCCCCTCCTGAATGGGGGAGATGGGCACTGAGGATAGGTTAATTACCTGAATATCGTCATAGATTATTTCCGACGAGTTGGATACCGCCGAATTTTTTGCGGTGCTTTCTCCCCGCCCTGCGTTTTTTGCCCGTTCCTTGTGAGTAGAGTCTTCATGCGGCTTATGTGTGGTCCCTATATCGGAACCATTCGTCTCCTCTGTAGCAGAGTCCACCGAGTCCATGTCCGTGGAACTGAATGAGACACGTGAGTTGCGTCTCCCCTTGGTACGGTTCATTTTCTTAAGGATTGATCGCGGGACGCCATTTTTATTGCTAGACCAGGTGAAAACTGTATCCGTACTGTAGTCCAGGTGGTCTCTATTGAACTTGCTCTGTTTATATTCAATGATAGTGTCCTCCAATTTGTTCAAATTTTCTTATTATGCACTGTATACTAACATTCCTCAGGACTTAACCATTATGGCTCTTAAATGGTTTCTGGAGCACTACAGCAACTATACTTTGGAATTACAGGATTTTTTGTGCATATGTGTGGATTTTCTTATGAGACATAATTTCTTTATGTTTAATAGGAAATACTATCTCCAAATGTCAGGTGTCTCAATGGGGGCCAAACACTCACCATCCATAGCAAATATATACATGGCGTGGTGGGAACGACATTTTTTGCTTTTTGATGACAGCCCTTTTGCTGGCTATATAAAATGGTATGGACGTTATATAGATGATATGCTGTGGGTTTGGCAGGGAGAGGAAAATATGGTAGCCCAGTGTGTCAATTATCTCAATAACTGTACAGATTCCATTAAACTCACTTATGTTAGCGATTCAGCTAAAATCGATTTTCTTGATTTGCATTTGGAATCGGACCTCTCTGAGGGACTGGTCACTACCTGTACTTTTAGGAAAAAGACATCTGGGAATACCATTCTTCTTGCCTCCTCCTGCCACCCACCGCATGTCATAAATAATATACCAAAGGGGGAAATGGTCAGAGCAAGACGCAATTGCTCCACGGAGGGCTTATTCTCAAAAGAAACAGGTTATCACACATAGACTTCTCAGTAGGGGTTATACACTTCAAAACATTAATAAAGGCATTGAATTTGCCAGATTGAAAAATAGAGAGTCCTTGATTTTTCCTCAGACTATGAAAAAACCCTATAGACGTAAAAAAAAGTGAAGAATTTAATTCTGCTCAAGAGGATAAAAAGCCTACTGTTTTTATCACTAATTACAGTAGAGAATATCCACACATATGCAAGATTATCCGGAAACATCTCCCTGTCCTCAATTATGATGAGGAATGGAGAGATGTGGTATCTGCAGGCATCAAATGTATATCTAAAAAGGCACCCACAGTTGGACAAAAACTTAGTCCCAGTTTGTTTACTGACACTATCCCTCGGGTATGCTCCTGGCCAAAAACCACTGGCAATTATAAATGTGGAAGTAGGAGATGTATATGCTGCCTATATATGTGCGTTACTAAGGAGGTTACGTCCACAGTGAATAATAACAGACACACTTTGAAACAATATATTAATTGTAACATGGAATTTGTTGTGTATATTATCACATGTAAAATTTGTAAACTTCAGTATGTTGGATGCACTATGAAAGAGTTGAAAATACGCATTAGAAAACATCTTAGTGACATCCCTTATTTTCAGACTCGTAACGTATCGGCGGCGACTTTCCACTTCGCCACTGTTCACAAAGGAGACGCATCTGCTTTTTGTGCACAGGGGATCGAAGTGGTGACATTGCCTATGAGAGGAGGGGACCGTAGACAAAAACTTCTCAGTAGGGAAACCTTCTGGATGTTTTCGCTTGACACCTGTATACCAAAAGGGCTAAATAGAAAACATGATCTTACTCTGCAATACAACTAAGATGTCCTCATTATGTATATATATGCACCACCTGTGATGGTGGATGATGGATCTCCTCCCCTGGATCACTGAATGGTTCACATTCTAGGTTCCAGGTGCAGGATATCTTGCTAATTAGAAGAGATTGGACTCTGTGCTGTATAAAAGGAATGGTTTTAATACACTTTGTTATGTCTTGATGAAGGGCTGGATTCTGTAGCCCGAAACGCGTCACTTTGATGTCATTTTCTGTGACTTTGATGGATTTTATATGATGAGCCAATATGTATATATTGCATGATAAATTAATGTTACCTGTAAGTGCATAACAAATCTTGAACTTTTATTTAAAGCCACCATCTTTGAATGTCAGGGAGAGCATAGAAGACAGAGGTAGCAGTTACTGTTTTTTTTTTGTTTGACCCTGTTAGTCATTGGTTTGGACATGCCCTGTTGGTGTGGCCTTTCACTCTTTTGCCCTTTTTTGGCATAATATGTTCTGTTATATATGAATTTGCCAAGTGTTGGCACAATTTTTTATCCCAATACTGTTAACATTACCCGAACAAGTTTGAGATTAAGGCTACGTTCACACTAGCATTCAGTGCGGATCCGTCCAGACGGATCTGCACTGAAAATACAAACAAATGGATTTGTTCAGAACGGATCCGTTTGTATTGTATTTGCAAAAAAATGGCTAAGTCCCAAACAGATACATACTGACCCCCATTGAAAGTCAATGGGGAACGGATCCGTTTGCAAATGCACCATAGTGTGCCAATGCAAACAGATCCATCCCCATTGACTTACATTGTAAGTCAGTACGGATCCGTTTGGCTGCGCATCGCTGGACGGACACCAAAACCCTGCAAGCTGCGTTCTGGTGTCTGTCCCCAGAACGGAACGGAGGTGATGCGGAGCCCATTCCAATGCATTTTGAACGTATCCGCATCCATTCAGAATGCATTGGATGAGAACTGTTCCGCTCGGCCAGCGCTTCTGAGATCCGTCTGAACGGATCTCACAAGCGCTAGTGTGAAAGAAGCCTAAAACAAATAAACCTATACAGGTCGAGTAGCTCCTATGTTCTAAAATGACGCATAACCTAATTGAATTTTATTTTGCTGATGTAGCAAATGTGATGCTTTTTGATTTAGTTCGTTGGTTCAATTATGAGTACTTATTTGATCTATTTATTTATTATTACTAAAATTCATTTTTATGATTAGGAATACTCAACCTGTATTAGGTATAGATCCAAATTATTTCCTTTCGACATGGTGTATAATATTATTTTTTTCCTTAGTTCGAAAGCTGTGGGAAGCTGATGATGACGGCACCGTCCAATCAGTTGTGGGACCATTCAAGCTATACGTCTCATCTTTTCAGACACTGCATGGCAATACATGGCTGGTTGATGAGGTTAGTCAGAAAGTACTTTGGTAATGCCATAAAGTTTATATATATCGAATAAGATTATAGATGTACTAAATAAATTTTTGCTTGCAGGTGATTGATGCATATATTTATCATTTAATTTCGAAGCATCAGGCAAGTGTTAATTACATTCATTTTATTGTTTTATTGTTATATTACTTGTGGTGTTATTTTGCATGATAATTTTAAATTTATTGAATCAGGAACCTGTTCGACAGTTTGATGGTGTCCTATCATCAGTCTTATTTTACGGTGACATTGAAAAGCTTGGCAAGGTTAGTGACTTTCTCTAAATATATTCATGTCTACTATATATATATAATGTATTATTTCCGTTTTAAGTTTCTTTTCATTACATACATTGATTTCGCTATTTGGGTTTCTACATTTTCTTCAGATAAAGTTTCCTGTTGAAGACGTTTGGATATGTCCTGTGAACGTAGGAGGGCACTGGATTTTGTTGGTATTTATTATTTTTATAATTGTATTTATAGTTTTTATGGTGTACGCTTATACTATTTTAGGCAATATACTTAAGACAGATATATTGATGTATCTAAGTACAACCCAATGACACTGCTATATTAATTTTTGGTAGACACAGTTTTTCAAAATAAGATATACCGTTTATTCTATCACAATGATGCATAATCCACTGTTTCCATCCACACTGCACTAATCTTTCTAAATGGCCCACTAATTTTTAAATGCATGAAATAAAATTGATTACAATGTATGTCTACTTTTGCTACCAGTGTTATATTTCTAAAAAATATAAATGTCATCAAACTAACTTTGTATATTTCTAAATTTCTTTACTAGGTTGTCATCGTGTCTCAGAAGGTCCCTGCATTGATGGATCCCATGGGAAACGAAAACAGCTATGTTTCGAAAGTGCAGCTGAACTTGAAGTAGGTGTTTTTCTTTAAACACTTGTAACGTTGCTCAAGCTACTATTAAAAACTTCTTTAATTTGGTGTCATTACTTAACAATTTATTTATTTATTTTTTATAGTATTTTCCTGAGGATGTACAAGACGGAGGAACTAGCAGCACACTGGAATACGTGGTTCATGTTTCATAGCAACCAGCAGGATTCCAGTAGCTGTGGTGTTTTAATTTTGATGGTAAGAAGTTTTCAAACACAATTAAAAAGCCAGTGCTAACAAATTTAAACTGGGGTTACTAATGTTCATTCTTATTTTACAGTTTGCGCAGGAGTTCCTCCGTACACGAATTATCTCTGAAGTCAAGACATCACAGGAATATATAAGGGCTGCACGTGGAAATAGCTTGTGCCCTACTACAGTACAAAAGTATGGTAGATCACAACATGGTTCAAAGCTTTGTTCTGAAAATGTTTATTCCAAGTCAATGTTCACAGATATAAGGCCCCTTTTACACGGGCGAGTTTTCCGCGCGGGTGAAATGCGTGAGGTGGACGCATTGCACCCGCACTGAATCCGGACCCATTCATTTCTACGGGGCTGTGCACATGAGCAGTGATTTTCACGCATCACTTCTGCATTGCGTGAAAATCGCAGCATGCTCTATATTGTGCGTTTTTCACGCAACGCAGGCCCCATAGAAGTGAATGGAGCTGCGGGAAAATCACAAGCATCCGCAAGCAAGTGCGGATGCAGCGCAATTTTCCCGCATGGTTGCTTAGCAACGAGACCAGATCTTTATTATTTTCCCTTATAATAGCATTCTTAATAAAGAATGCTTAGTAAAATGAAGATGAAGGGTTAAAATAATAACTTAATCTTATCTTAGCCACTTGATCGCGAGTTGCGATCTGTCTCTCTCTTCAAGCTTCAGCTATCAGCCAAAGGACCTGTGATGACGTCACATCACATGGTCCATCTTACCATGGTGATGGACCATGTGATTGGACCATGTGATGTGACATCATCACAGGTCCTTTAGCTGTTAGCTGAAGCTTGAAGAGAGAAGACAGATCGCAACTACGCGATCAAGTGGCTAAGGTAAGTTAAGTTTTATTATTTTTAACCCCTTCATCTTCATTTTACTAAGCATTCATTATTAAGAATGCTATTATTTTCCCTTATAACCATGTTATAAGGGAAAATAATAAATTCTCCAGAATACTCTACCCGAAACCGGACTTCAGTGATGAAGTCCGGGTTCGGGTCTGGGTACCAAACATGGCGATTTTTCACACATGCGTGCAAAACGCATTACAAACGTTTGCACCCGCGCGGAATAATCGCACATATTCCCGCAACGCACCCGCCTCTTATCCGGGCGTCAAACATGACGCCCGTGTGAAAGAGGCCTAATAGTTCTAGTATTAATTCTCTGCAAAAACACATGTGGAAATAACCTTATTACATAACAATTTAACTAGCAGCAACATAACATCCATTGTGTTGTGAAATTTTTGTAGGTGGGGCATGAGTCGCATCCGGATGGCCCTTCAGTTTGTCCCATTTTGGGTCAACGGTGACATGCACAACCTGTAAGCTCCTTTTACAGACATCGATTCCGTGTGAATACAAGTAGCCACCGGATTCTCTAACAATGTGCTTTCTGTTTTTTCCTCTTTGGGTCAATGGTGATGAGCACTGCGTCCTGCGGGGGAGATGAAGGGGTACATGTAAATATTCACATATATATTAGAGTATAGATTTTTTATTTAATTGTCCGATCATCTAGTAACCCTTTGCAACTTCTTTTAAATGTTTTTTTTTTATTCTGAAGTTCTAATACTTTGGTACTGGACATGGGTCACTGAAACGTTTTTTTGTTTTAGGTTTTTCCATGGCCTGTGGATTGTACACTTGGTCGAAAATTCAGAGGTTTCAGACAGGTAATTAAACTGTTTAGCTGCCTTAATTCCTGGTGTTGTTATTAAAAATGTATTTTTATACTCACCTATGAAAGGTGTTTCTTGTAGGATGCTTCCGGGGACACAGCACCAAGGAACATCCAAAAGTAGTCCACGAGGGAGGGAAGAAACAGCCATGTGGAGCATCTGCCGCACAGCAGCTTGCAGAATCTTGCCACGACAGTGTTATTGGAAGAGACCAGGGAGCAGGGCCGGTGCAAGGATTTTTGCCGCCCTAGGCAAAAGAAAAGTTTGCTGCCACCCCCCCCCCCATTGTGACATCACAATGCCCCACCCATATGTTCTGCCATATTAAAGGGGTTCTGCAGTTTATTTGAACTGATCGGCAGGGGTCCGACACCCAGGACCCCTGCCAATCAGCTGTTTAAGAAGGCAGCTGCGCTGGCAGTAGCGCCTCAGCCTTCTCGCAGTGACGTCACGATTAGTATCATTGGCCTGGGTGGGGTTAAGCTTCATTCATGTGAACAGAGCTTAACCCCGCCAAGGCCAGTGATACTAGTCATGACGTCACTGCGCCTGCGGTAAACAGCGACAAGACCGAGGCGCTACTACCAGCGCCGCTGCCTTCTCAAACAGCTGATCGGCGAGGGTCCCGGGTGTCGGACCCCAGCAGATCAGATGCTGATGATCTATCCAGAGGATAGATCATCAGTTTAAATAAACTGCAGAACCCCTTTAACTAACGCCAGTTCTCTCTCTCTCCCTCTTGTCATTCTGTTCCTTCCCATGTCATTCTCTTCCCCCCCATGTCATTCTCTTTGTCCTTCTTGTCATTCCCCCCCCATGTCATTCTCTTTCCCCTCTTGTCATTCTCTCTCTCTTTCTTGTCATTCTCCCCCCCCCCATGTCATTCTCTCCCCCCCCCCATGTCATTCTCTCCCCCTCTTGTCATTCTTCACCCCCCACCCACTCGCTCCCCCCTTGTCATTCTCTTTTGCCCCCCTCCCTCTGATGTAACGTGGCCGAGCTCTGTATGGTCCACGGGTACAGGCGCTTTTGTTTCCTGTACCCAAGCGGACTGACAGGAAGTGCACACTGTGTGCGCACTTCATGTCAGTCCGGCCGGGTACAGGTGTCACGGCTGTATGTGAACAACAAGAGCATACACATTGAATTAGCTACTGACCGGACCCAAACTAGGGAACATAAAGGGTGACCCCTGTCAGACCCTAAAAGCTCTCCCTATGCTGCTAAGCCCATGTCCAGATCCAGATGGTGGATCGAGACATGCCCGTGTACCTAAGGCTGATGACCACTGTAACCCCTACAATAGTGGAAGGGGCACGGCCACCGGTGCTCTGCTCAGTATATGGACGGAACCGGGGTCGCCTCGGATCCAGTCAGCAAACAAACAGAAACACACAATCTCTGCACACTTAACTGAAGGAGCTGCAGCAGCAGTGAAAACAGATCCAAAGTCAGCAGACAATATCCGAAGAACTTGCTTCAGCAGAACACAGGTCCAGTGAAAAGATATCACACAAGCGAAGATACTCAAGCGAGAGATACAGGTCAAATGAAAAGTATAATCCGCAGGATTAAACAGGAAGAGGGGTATTTTATAGGAAGAGGAATCAATCACAGGAGGGACAGCTGGGAGGAGGGAAACTGAAAGTAAAGACCTCATCACAGGGGCGGAGAAACAGATCAGAGAGAACTCCTTCAAGTTCTAGTAGTGACATCATCATAGGGGTGGAGAAACAGAGCTGTGAGAACGTCTCAAAGTTCTGGTAGTGACAGTACCCCCCCTCTACGGGTGGACTCCGGACACCCAGGACCCATCTTCTCAGGATGAGCCCTATGAAAAGCCCTGATGAGGCGAGTGGCTTTAATGTCCGACTCCGGAACCCACATCCTCTCCTCAGGACCATAACCCTTCCAATGAACGAGGTACTGAAGAGAACCGCGGACAATGCGAGAGTCCACAATTCTGGAAACCTCAAACTCCAGATTGCCATCAACCAAAATCGGAGGAGGAGGCAAAGAGGAGGGTACCGTGGGCTGGACATGGTTTTAAGAGAGATCTGTGAAATACATTATGTATCTTCCAAACCCGTGGAAGATCAAGACGGAAGGCAACAGGATTGATGATGGACAGGATCTTATAAGGCCCAATAAACTTGGGACCCATTTTCCAGGAGGGAACCTTCAGTTTAATATTTCTTGTAGACAACCACACCAGATCACCCACATTCAGGTCCGGACCAGGCACACGTCTCTTATCAGCCACACGCTTATATTTCTCACTCATCTTTCTTAGATTACTCTGAATTTTTTGCCAAATGGTAGACAAAGACGAGGAAAATCTCTCCTCCTCAGGCAAACCAGAAGGAGCCCCTCCCCAGAATGTCCCAAACTGCGGATGGAACCCATATGCACCAAAGAATGGTGACTTATCAGAAGATTCCTGACGACGGTTGTTCAGAGCAAACTCAGCAAGAGGGAGAAACGAACACCAATCCTCCTGGTTCTCTGCCACAAAACAGCGCAAATATGTCTCCAGATTCTGATTGACGCGTTCAGTCTGACCATTCGACTGCGAGTGAAAAGCAGAAGAGAAGGACAGCCGAACCCCCAGGCGGGAACAGAAAGCCTTCCAGAATCTGGACACAAACTGCGTGCCTCTATTGGAAACAATATCAGAGGGAATGCCATGCAATTTAACAATATGGTCGACAAAAGCTTGCGCCAACGTTTTAGCATTGGGTTACCCAGGGAAGGGTACAAAATGAGCCATCTTGCTAAAACGGTCCACCACCACCAGGATCACCGACTTCCCTGAGGAACGAGGAAGATCCGTGATAAAGTCCATGGACAGGTGTGTCCAAGGACGGGAAGGTATGGGTAACGGGAGAAGGGGACCTGAAGGCCGTGAACGAGGGACCTTAGCTCGAGCGCACGTCTCACAAGCAGCCACAAAACCCTCCACCGACTTACGAAGAGCCGGCCACCAAAATCTCAGAGCAATGAGATCTACCGTGGCTCTACTCCTGGGGTGACCAGCAAGAACAGTATCATGATGCTCCTTGAAGAGTTTGTGACGTAACTCAGGAGGCACAAACAACTTCCCAGAAGGACAACGGGCAGGTGCCTCAGTCTGGGCAGCCTGGACCTCGGCCTCCAAATCAGAATACAGAGCAGAAACAACTACCCCCTCCGCTAAAAATGGGACCCGGGTCCTCGGAGTTTCCTCCTCCCGGAAAACAGCGAGAGAGAGCATCAGCCTTCACATTTTTGATCCCAGGGCGGAATGTAACGACAAAATTGAATCTGGAGAAGAACAGAGACCATCTGGCCTGTCTCGGATTCATACGCTGGCCGACTCCAAGTACGCCAGATTCTTATGGTCGGTAAAAACGGTGATAGGGTGCCTGGCCCCTCCAACCAATGGCGCCATTCCTCGAAAGCCAACTTGATGGCCAACAACTCCCTATCTCCCACATCATAGTTCTTCTCTGCCGGGGAGAGTTTTTTAGAGAAAAAGGCACAGGGTCGCCATTTGGCAGGAGAAGGGCCCTGGGACAAAACCGCACCCACACCCACCTCGGAAGCATCCACCTCAACAATAAAAGGTAAGGAAACATCGGGATGCACCAAGATGGGAGCAGACGCAAAACTCTCTTTAATCTTAGAAAAAGCTGCAAGCGCCTCCTCCGACCAAGAGGAAAAATCCGCCCCTTTTTGTCATGTCAGTGAGGGGTTTGACAACAGAGGAATAATTCAAAATGAACTTTCTGTAATAGTTCGCAAAACCCAGAAAGCGCATCAATGCCTTCTGATTCTCAGGGAGCTCCCACTCAAGCACAGCACGGACCTTCTCCGGATCCATGCGAAAACCAGAAGCAGAGAGGAGAAAACCCAGAAATTGAATCTCCGATACCATAAAAACACATTTCTCCAGCTTGGCGTACAATTTATTTTCCCGCAGAATCTGCAGAACCTGAAAAGATGATCCTGATGGGTCTGAACATCAGGGGAAAAAATCTAAATATCATCAAGATACACCAAAACAAATTTCCCCATTAAATGGTAGAAAATACTGTTAACAAAATGCTGAAAGACGGCCGGAGCATTCATCAAGCCAAAAGGCATAACGAGATTCTCGAAATGCCCCTCAGGGGTATTAAAGGCCGTTTTCCATTCATCCCCTCTCTGACCCTGACCAGGTTGTACGCGCCTCTCAAATCCAGTTTAGAAAAACCTTGGCCCCAACAATTTGGTTGAAGAGGTCCGGGATCAGAGGAAGGGGATAGGGATCGCGAATCGTGATACGGTTCAGCTCCCTAAAATCTAGGCAAGGTCTCAGAGAGCCATCTTTTTTTAACAAAAAAAAACCTGCGGCAACAGGTGATTTTGAGGGACGAATATGCCCCTTATCGAGACTCTCAGAGATATAGGTTCGCATTGCGATTCTTTCCGGTTGTGAGAGATTGTACAGGCGTGCTTTTGGCAGCTTGGCGCCGGGAATGAGGTTAATGGGACAGTCAAACTCCCGGTGAGGAGGTAGCTCCTGAACCCCGCTCTCGGAAAACACGTCCGAGTAATCGGAGAGAAATGATGGCACAGTTTTAGTAGATACCTCTGCAAAAGTCGCTGTGAGACAATTCTCTCTACAAAAATCACTCCACTCATTTATTTGCCTTCCTTGCCAATCAATAGTGGGGTTATGTCTAGTGAGCCAGGGTAACCCCAAAACTAGAGGAGTAGGCAATCCGTTAAGGACAAAACAAGATATATCCTCCACATGAGTGTCACCTACAGCTAACCGGATATTGCGAACAATGCCCTTCAGGGATCTCTGTGAGAGTGGAGCAGAGTCAATAGCAAAAACAGGTATATCCTTTTCTAATGTGCAAACCTGAAAACCATGCATGGCTACAAATTGAGTGTCAATAAGATTGACGGCCGCTCCACTATCGACAAAAATTTCACAAGAAATTACTTTGCTCTCTAGCGCCACCCTGGCAGAAAAGAGAAAACGGGAACTGCAGGTCAGAGGAAAAGCATCAATTCCTACATCAACTTTGCCCAAGGTAGCAGATGAAGCAGAGTTTGACAATTTACCTTTTGAGGTTTTTCTCTTATTATCACTCTTAGTACAGTTCATGAATTTCCTAGACGGACAAACATTTGCCAAATGACCAATGCCCCCACAACAAAAACACACCAGGGACTAAATCCTCCTTTATCAGGGGCAAGTCGACCTAGCTGCATAGGCTCCTCCTCAGAGGGGACCGAGACAGGATGAGGTCCCTGCACACTGAATGAGTCCGCACCCCTGCCCCTAGACTGACAATGGCTGGACAGAGAGGTCTCGTTTCTTTCTCTTAGACGCCTGTCAAGGCATACCGCCAATGACATGGCAGACTCTAAGGACGTTGATCTCTCATGGAAAGCAAACGCATCTTTCAATCTCTCTGAGAGACCATGACAGAACTGACTCCGGAGTGCAGCATCATTCCAACCTGAATCAGCTGCCCATCTACGAAATTCAGAACAATAAAGCTCCGCAGACAGTTTGTTCTGGCATAAAAAACATAAGTTAGATTCAGCCAGAGCAACACGATCCGGGTCATCATATATCTGCCCCAGGGCCACAAAAAATCTTTCCACGGATCGAAGGGAGGGATCCCCCGATGGCAGCGAAAAAGCCCAAGTCTGAGCATTACCCCTGAGCAGGGAGATGACAATCCTCACCCTCTGCTCCTCATTACCAGAGGAATGGGGACACAAGCAAAAATGGAGTTTGCATGCCTTTCTGAAGCGAACAGAATTCTCACTGCCCCCGGAGAACGTTTCCGGAAGTGAGACCTTTGGCTCGCAACAGACTCCATGGGCCGGAGCCGATCCCAATGCTTGAAGCTGAGTCATAGATTGACGGAGATCCGCTACCTCCAAAGAAAGACCCTGCATGCGGTCAACCAGGTTAGAAAGCGGATCCATGTCAAAAAGGACGGTTTCGGCGGATTATAATGTCACGGCTGTATGTGAACAACAAGAGCATACACAGTGAATTAGCTACTGACCGGACCCAAACTAGGGAACATAAAGGGTGACCCCTGTCAGACCCTAAAAGCTCTCCCTATGCTGCTAAGCCCATGTCCAGATCCAGATGGTGGATCGAGACATGCCCGCGTACCTAAGGCTGATGACCACTGTAACCCCTACAATAGTGGAAGGGGCACGGCCACCGGTGCCCTGCTCAGTATATGGACGGAACCGGGGTCGCCTCGGATCCAGTCAGCAAACAAACAGAAACACACAATCTCTGCACACTTAACTGAAGGAGCTGCAGCAGCAGTGAAAACAGATCCAAAGTCAGCAGACAATATCCGAAGAACTTGCTTCAGCAGAACACGGGTCCAGTGAAAAGATATCACACAAGCGAAGATACTCAAGCGAGAGATACAGGTCAAATGAAAAGTATAATCCGCAGGATTAAACAGGAAGAGGGGTATTTTATAGGAAGAGGAATCAATCACAGGAGGGACAGCTGGGAGGAGGGAAACTGAAAGTAAAGACCTCATCACAGGGGCGGAGAAACAGATCAGAGAGAACTCCTTCAAGCTCTAGTAGTGACATCATCATAGGGGTGGAGAAACAGAGCTGTGAGAATGTCTCAAAGCTCTGGTAGTGACAATAGGAGACAGATGCTCCCTTTACCCGCGGACCATACAGGGCTCGGCCACGCTACAATGTGGGACTGACAGGAGGGAGCGCTGAGCGCTTCCCTCCTGTCAGCTCCTCTCCTCTTGCTGCGCCCGGGCGGTGCGCCCTCATGGACGCGCCGGCCTGAGCAGTGCTGCAGCTGCCAGAGGCTCTATACAGAGTGCTCGGGCGGCTGCAGCATGAGGCGGGGCCGGCGCTCCTAGCATCGCCCCTTCCCAAGGGACGCTCTACGCGGCTGCCTAGTCCGCTTATAGGACGCGCCAGCCCTGCCAGGGAGTGGGTATACTTAAACTTAAAGGGTTTCTGTCACAAGTTTTTGACATTATAAGCTGTCTGACATTAGCTATGTGCCAATGTCAGACCAGCATAATAATGTCATTTATATGCCCATCTGAGTTTTAATGCCCCTAAAAAACAACTTTATAAGTGTAACAGACCGTTGCTGCAGACAAGGGGTAAAAACCGTTTAGGCGATCGGCCCCCTTTACAGAGATATAGGCACAGCTACTGCAGAACACCAAACTCCCGAACTGGATACAAAATAGCACTCCAACTCCCGTACTGGAACCTCCCAAATAGCTGCTAGCAGACGAACAGGAAAAGCAGACAATCAGCTTACACTCCTGGCAATCAGTCTCTAACAGCATACAGTGAATCCCCCCAAGAACGAGACGAGGCTCCGTATTGATGGTAAACAGGAATTCTAAGTTTATTGAGGGCTACCTGCCCGGTATTTATGCAGGTCTCCCACCTGGTGGACACTCCCTAGGGGACCAGAAGGAAGACTGCGACACGGGATACAGCAGCCAATCACACACAATGGGACAATACAGACACCCCCCAGCATATCCCTCCCCTCTGCCTGTGATACAATCACCCTACATGGGTAATGCAATCACCACAGGCAGGAGAATACACAATGTCTTCTGTCCTGGAGACAATTGAGGAGTCATTCAATTATCTCTCAGGACAAAGGGAAATCGCCAATACACACGTGGGGACAATAGGACAGACATCACTATTCAATACACAATGTCCCACCCTTTACAGTACACAGACATTTCAGAGACAAGACTCCATTATGCACATGGGGACACAGAACAAGCATTACTGTTAAAATACACCAGGTAAGACACGTTACATTAAAACTATACATTTAACATATCCCCAGATAGCTCAGGTCTGAGCGCACATTATTAAGTGAATGGCGCTCAGACCACACGAATACAGTTTAATCGCCATGGAGCCAAAGTCTTTACAGTCAGTTTCATACGAATGGGCTCCATGGGATTCCTATCTGGGGTATAACACATTCAACCAAAACTACCGAACCCCAGGCAGAAAAGCACGAATTAAGCTTTTCTGCAGGTAAAAAGATGTCTTTTAACAGGGGGCCATAGTCCAAAGGCAGCAGGCGAGCAACCAGGTTTCTCCAATGCAATGTGGCGAGATTGGTCTCGTCACATCTCTCCCCTTTTCCAAACAGACTAACAGGGTATCTGACCTCCTGCCGGTCAGTGCCCTTGTTAGTCCAGCAGCCCACCCACAAAACACAATCAACAGCACAGCCCACCCACAATAAATAGTTACTGCAACTGGGTAGAGGAGAAGCTTGTCCATGTCCAGGTGCCTCACCACGGCTGTGCTGGGTACGGGTACGCTGACTTGGTGGGGTTCCGCATGGGCAGAGACCCGCGTCACTCTGCCCTGTTGCCAGCGCTACTGGGAGGGTAGCCTGGTTGAAGCCTGGTTGTTGGAGGGGGAGACCGACTGTCTCCCCTTTAGATATACAGTCCTGCTGCTGGAGACCGACTGTCTCCCCTTTGGTTACACAGCTCTGCTGCTGGAGTCCGACTGTCTCCCCTTTGGTTACACAGCTCTGCTGCTGGAGACCGACTGTCTCCCCTTTGGTTACACAGCTCTGCTGCTGGGGAAAGGAGACTGAGCTCTCTATTCCCTGCCCATTAATGATCCGCCGCTGGGGAGAGGTGGTAGTAAGCTCTTCTCCCATACATACCTTCCTCCTCAGTGGAGGGAGACCGACTGTCTCTCCTCCCAATACAGAGTCCTGCTGCTGGAGAAAGGAGACTGGGCTCTCTATTCCCTGCTGGTTACTCTGCCGCTGGGGACTGGAGACCGGGCTCCCAATTCCCAACAAATAATACTGCCACTGGGGAATGGAGACCGGGCTCCCAATTCCCGAAAAATCACGCTGCTGCTGTGGGGCAGGAACAACTACCTCTGTCCCCTGTAGCTCAGCCTGCCGCTGGGGAATGGAGCTCAGGCTCCCAATTCCCTGTAATATCTCCCGCTGGGGAATGGAGCTCAGGCTCCCAATTCCCTGCAATATCTCCCGCTGGGGAATGGAGCTCAGGCTCCCAATTCCCTGCAATACCGGTGGAGAGACCTCGGTCCCATCTCCACCTGCCGCCTGGGGTTCCTCCCAGTAAATTTCAATAATATCTTCCCAGCGGAATGGGTCTGGAACTGGATCTGTCACCTTGCTGTCCTGCTGAGCCTTCCCAATGGAGTGGAAGAGATCTCGGTAGTCCTGCTCCAGTTCCCACTCCAGGGTTGCTAGGTGAGCCAGGTCTTGCTCTACCTCATGGGGGTCATCCCCGTCATGCCTAGCCTCCCTCTCGTAGAAAATGTCCTGAAGTCTGTTCTGCGCAGGACTCCCGAAGTCAGGCTCTGCAAAGGACTCCCATAACAAGCCAGAACCATCAAACTCCTCTCCCTCTGGCTTGTCATGCTCGGCTGTCCAGGGTATATACTGTGCCATATACCACCAGAGTGCCTGGTAGGCATCCTCCAGCCATAGCTCCTGCCATACCCGGTGCTCTAGTTCCTTCACCCATTCATCCAGGGGCTGCTCTCCCAGAAAGGGCAGCCGCAGGGCCACTTGCTTCTGCCACCGCTGCTCTTCACTGGGGAGACTCTCACCCCGCTGGTATTGTACATTGTCCAGGGCCTGGTACCAGATGCCTTTCCTTAATGCATCCCGGCCATCCAGGTCCTCCTCCTCGTATGACACTGCTGGTTCCATTCTGTTGCTTTTAGGGTCGCTGTACTGGGACATGCGTTGCCCCCACTTGTAAATCCAAGGAAATGGTGTCTCCTGTAGCTGTCCTTCTGGCTGTAGGAACGATCCCGCTGCTCGCCACCAATTGTAACAGACCGTTGCTGCAGACAAGGGGTAAAAACCGTTTAGGCGATCGGCCCCCTTTACAGAGATATAGGCACAGCTACTGCAGAACACCAAACTCCCGAACTGGATACAAAATAGCACTCCAACTCCCGTACTGGAACCTCCCAAATAGCTGCTAGCAGACGAACAGGAAAAGCAGACAATCAGCTTACACTCCTGGCAATCAGTCTCTAACAGCATACAGTGAATCCCCCCAAGAACGAGACGAGGCTCCGTATTGATGGTAAACAGGAATTCTAAGTTTATTGAGGGCTACCTGCCCGGTATTTATGCAGGTCTCCCACCTGGTGGACACTCCCCTAGGGGACCAGAAGGAGGACTGTGACACGGGATACAGCAGCCAATCACACACAATGGGACAATACAGACACCCCCCAGCATATCCCTCCCCTCTGCCTGTGATACAATCACCCTACATGGGTAATGCAATCACCACAGGCAGGAGAATACACAATGTCTTCTGTCCTGGAGACAATTGAGGAGTCATTCAATTATCTCTCAGGACAAAGGGAAATCGCCAATACACACGTGGGGACAATAGGACAGACATCACTATTCAATACACAATGTCCCACCCTTTACAGTACACAGACATTTCAGAGACAAGACTCCATTATGCACATGGGGACACAGAACAAGCATTACTGTTAAAATACACCAGGTAAGACACATTACATTAAAACTATACATTTAACATATCCCCAGATAGCTCAGGTCTGAGCGCACATTTTTAAGTGAATGGCGCTCAGACCACACGAATACAGTTTAATCGCCATGGAGCCAAAGTCTTTACAGTCAGTTTCATACGAATGGGCTCCATGGGATTCCTATCTGGGGTATAACACATTCAACCAAAACTACCGAACCCCAGGCAGAAAAGCACGAATTAAGCTTTTCTGCAGGTAAAAAAGATGTCTTTTAACAGGGGGCCATAGTCCAAAGGCAGCAGGCGAGCAACCAGGTTTCTCCAATGCAATGTGGCGAGATTGGTCTCGTCACAATAAGATATGTAAATTAGCCTCTAGGAGCAGGGAGGGCGTTGCCCCTGCTCCTAGAGGCTCCGTGCTCCCACCTGCGGCCACACCCCTTCTGCATGTGATTGACAGTGCCGGGCAGCGCAGCTCTCCTGCCTCCGGCACTGTCTTGCTTCCCAAATCCCGCGCCTGCGCCGTCCGCTCTGTATTCGGCACAGGCGCAGTGAGCTGAGGACAGCAGGCACCAGCATCCTCAGCTTACCGCGCCTGCGCCGAATACAGAGCAGATGGCGCAGGCACGGGTTTTGGGAAGGCAGACAGTGCCAGAGGCAGGAGAGCTGCGCTGCCCGGCACTGTCAATCACATGAAGAAAGTGGTGGCCACAGGTGGGAGCACAGAGCCTCTAGGAGCAGGGGCAATGCCCTCCCTGCTCCTAGAGGCTAATTTACATATCATATAAAGACGATTTTAAAGCAATTAAAACTCAGAGGGGCATATAAATGACATTATAAGGCTGGTCTGACATTGGCACATAGCTAATGTCAGACAGCTTATAATGTCAAAAACTGGTGACAGAAACCCTTTAACCGCTACAGGACCGCCTAACTGTACTCACTTCACAGGGGGGTGGACACAGGATAAAGCTCAAGACACTGGCCAACAGGCCAGTTTTTTATTCAATAAATCCTATTGACCAGAAGCCTATTGTGATTGGCTGCCGTTGATTCGTTCTATCTGACACGCAATCCTGGCCAGGGGGGAAATAGGACACAGGTGTCTTGAGCTTTATCCTGTGTCCACCCCCCTGTAAAGTGAGTACAGTCACTATTGTAATAGAATGTTTATTTGAATCATTCAGCTTAGACTGCTCACCTGGGGTCCTCCCCACTCCTCCTTCCTAGAGGAACGTGGTTTTATTCCTACATATGTCCTTATCGTATGTGACATAAATTGATTTGGTTTATCCTCTCCGCTATTTCTTACACACTTCCTGCTCTCCTGGGATTGGCGCCTCCACTGGTGTGCACCTGCCTCCACCTGGCCATTTCCTTTTCATTACTGTTCTTTAGGGACTGAATTACTTTTCTTTCCCCTAAACACCTGCGCTGCCTTCACTCAGATCTCTACGGCATCAATAGAATTGATCTACCACTTGAAACTAATCAACCATACACATCACTTACTATTCCACCCTCTGGCGCCTATAGTCCAGAGTATTTCTGCATCCACGGAACTACTCAACCTTTGTTTTATTTTTCATAGGATTTAACATAATGCAAGGGAAGCAGACAGGAGTCCATGGGTGCAGCTACTGGCATCTAATGTGTATGAGGACCTTAGTCCTGAAGAGGGTCGTCACCGATACGACGACTGTGACCGGACTATCAGACAGGGTAGAGCGCGGCTCCAGCTGTGACCAGAATATCAGATACAGCAGAGGGCGGCTATGTCTGTGACCAGACTATCAGACAGGGCAGAGGGCGCCTATGGCAGTGACCGGACTATCAGGGGGGCTGACTGTAGTGACTGTCACCAGGTCCCCAAACACAGCCAACACTACTGACGGAACGTCACCTTCGCCCCACTTCCCTTATCCAGCACAGTAAGGGTTGTCAGAGGCACCTTTCAGAGAAAACGCCAGTGGGACACTTTACCTAGCACTGTGGCCCCTTGGGTCTATGGACTGGTGGGGGCCCCAGTGTGAGTAAACCCCTTCTTTGCTGTAACACATAGCAATTATGATGCAGGCACCCAGGATTGCAAAGGGGTACTATAAAATAAAAATACACTTTAGAAGATATAGTAAAATACAAAATTTAAAAAAAAGTTTACAGAACCCATTCATCTTTGGCTACAAGGCAGACTTGTTATGTAACCTCAGCGCTGAAGGTGTTAAATTCTATTTTAAAACCCCTGCGTCATGGGAATTCAGAGCCAGCGGCTTCATGACATATTTCAGGGCATTAAAAAGAGCCCAGCCTCTGCTCGTCAGTCTCGTTACCTTGTATGTGGAGGCTGCATCGTGCTCGGCAGAGGCACAGTCGTAAGGCAATAACGCCAGGTCGTGTCAGGGGGAGTATTACGCTATACATAAACTATAATACACGGCGCAGAGCGGACACAGGACCCTGGAGCTCCCCGACATGTCTGCAGTGTACAGATGGCTCTACTGAATCAGAGGGAGGAGCTCTCCTCACCGACCAGACCAGCAGATTGTAGTTTGCGGGTTAGATCTGGCAGCCAATGGCAAAGTGTGTAGACGGGGCTTTCTCCTGACACTGGAGCGTGCTGACTAAGTGTAAAAGGAACCACAGAAGAAAAAGCCGGCGTGCAGCAGACGCCTTGAAAGCCTTTTTTTCTTAGAGAAAGAGCAGCAGAGGGTCTGGGCGCAAATGGCGACCAGACTACAAAGTCTTGTTGCCATTTTGTAATTCTAAGTCACAATGGCGACCATTTTGGTCACCATCTGGATCCCTGCCGCAGAACACAGGTAGTTTTTACACTCAGGATCTAGGGTCTTTTAGGATACTAGGTTTTGAGAGACCTAGTGACATAGGGGTGCTATTGTGCTACTGTGAAACCGTAGAAACGTCTCCTTTCACTTGGGATAAAGTGCATAATGTACTTCGCACCATCTCTGTGTGATTTACACATTGTCCTATGGGAGAGGAGAGGTTTCTGCAAGGAAAATAAAGAGTAAAAAGAAAACAGGTAGCAAGAAAAAGAAATCTTGAGTTAGTTTAGGTTTTAAAAGTTTTATGATGTTTAGGTTTTATAAAGTTCGTAACGTTCAAATTTATGAGCCTGCTGCTTGTTTTTTCTTCTTTTTTTTTTTTTTTTTTACTAACCACCCTTTATTTTCCAGCTGGACCAAACGATGAAAATGCTGCAGCACTGAAGTGCATTCTGAGAGAAGCATTGCCCTGCTGTCAGAAGACACGTGAAGTCGGTGTATGCGGCGCTGCAGGACGAGATTTCTTCTCCGCAGTACAGGTACGTTTGCCCAGGCATATGAGCTGAGGAGAGGTGTTGGAGTTCATATGCTTTGGCAAACACTTTGTATCAAAAATCTGGCAAAGATGTCTTCCTCCACAACGATCGATTGATCGATGTGAATGGAGAAATCACGTTTGCCAGGACATAGGAGCTGAGTGGGTATGGATGTTTGGGCGGAGCCCCTATGTCCTGGCAATCGCCAGGCCCCTCTTTTTTTTTTTTGCATATTTTTTGGCAGAGATTTTTTCATCCACATTGATCGATGCGAATGAAGAAATCTGTGCCGTTCATTTTTTCTTTCAGCCCAGAGGCTGAACGGAAAAGTAATCTCATTACCTTTATGCTCCATATAAGGAGAATAGCAGAAACTCCTAATGCTGGCCATACATGTAATGATTGCGGAGACCCTCAAATGCCAGGGCAGTACAAACACCCCACAAATGACCCCATTTTGGAAAGAAGACAACCCAAGGTATTTGCTGAGGGGCATATTGAGTCCATGAAAGATTGAACTTTTTGTCACAAATTAGCGGAAAGGGAGACTTTGTGAGAAAAAAACTAAAAAAATCAAATTCCGCTAACCAAAAAAACAAATCTTCTATGAACTCGCCATGCCCCTCACGGAATACCTTGGGGTGTCTTCTTTCTAAAATGGGGTCACATGTGGGGTATTTATACTGCCCTGGAATTTTAGGGGCCCTAAGGTGTGAGAAAAAAAATGCGTAAAAATGCCCTCCTAAAAGGTATTCATTGGAATTAGGGCCCCTTTGAGCATCTTGGCTGAAAAAAAGTGTCACTCATGTGGTATCACCGTACTCAGGAGAAGTAGGCCAATGTGTTTTGGGGTGTATTTTTACATATACCCATGCTGGGGGAGAGAAATATCTCTGTAAATTGACAACTTTGCATAAAAAAATGGAAAATGTTGTCATTTACAGGGATATTTTTCACACACAGTATGGGTATATGTAAAAATACACCCCAAAACACATTGTCCTACTTCTCCTGAGTAGGGCGATACCACATGAGTGACACTTTTTTGCAGCCAAGATGCGCAAAGGGGCGTAAAGTCCAATGAGTACCTTTAGGATTTCACAGGGCATTTTTACGCATTTGGATTCCAGACTTCTTCTCACGCTTTAGGGGCCCCTAAAATGCCAGGGAAGTATAAATACCCCACAAGTGACCCCATTTTAGAAAGTTGACACCCCAAGGTATTCCATGAGGGTTATGGTGAGTTCATGTAAAATTTTATTTTTTGTCACAAGTTAGTGGAATATGAGACTTTGTAAGAAAAAACTAAATAAATCATTAATGTCCGCTAACTTGCAAAAAAACAAATCTTCTATGAACTCGCCATGCCCCTCACGGAATACCTTGGGGTGTCGTCTTTCTAAAATGGGGTTACTTGTGGGTATTTATACTGCCCTGGAATTTTAGGGGCACTAAGCGTAGTCTGAGAATCAAATGCGTAAAATGCCCTGCTCAAAAGGTATTCAATGGAATTAGGGCCCTTTGCGCATCTTGCCTGCAAAAAGTGTCACTCATGTGGTATCGCCAGTACTCAGGAGAAGTAGGGCAATGTGTTTTGGGGTGTATTTTTACGTATACCCATGCTGGATGAGAGAAATATCTCTGTAAATTGACAACTTTGTATAAAAAAATGTAAAATGTTGTCATTTACAGAGATATTTTTCACACACAGTATGGGTATATGTAAAAATACACCCCAAAACACATTGTCCTACTTCTCCTGAGTAGGGCGATACCACATGAGTGACACTTTTTTGCAGCCAAGATGCGCAAAGGGGCGTAAAGTCCAATGAGTACCTTTAGGATTTCACAGGGCATTTTTACGCATTTGGATTCCAGACTTCTTCTCACGCTTTAGGGGCCCCTAAAATGCCAGGGAAGTATAAATACCCCACAAGTGACCCCATTTTAGAAAGTTGACACCCCAAGGTATTCCATGAGGGTTATGGTGAGTTCATGTAAAATTTTATTTTTTGTCACAAGTTAGTGGAATATGAGACTTTGTAAGAAAAAAATAAATAAATATTAATGTCCGCTAACTTGTGCCAAAAAAAAAAAAAACTTCTATGAACTCGCCATGCCCCTCACGGAATACCCTGGGGTGTCGTCTTTCTAAAATGGGGTTACTTGTGGGGTATTTATACTGCCCTGGCATTTTAGGGGCACTAAAGCGTGAGAAGTCTGGAATCCAAATACGTAAAAATGCCCTGTGAAATCATAAAGGTACTCAATGGAATTAGGGGCCCTTTGCGCATCTTGCCTGCAAAAAAGTGTCACTCATGTGGTATCGCCGTACTCAGAAGAAGTAGGGCAATGTGTTTTGGGGTGTATTTTTATGTATACCCATGCTGGATGAGAGAAATATCTCTGTAAATTGACAACTTTGTATAAAAAAATGTAAAAAGTTGTCATTTACAGAGATATTTTTCACACACAGTATGGGTATATGTAAAAATACACCCCAAAACACATTGCCCTACTTCTCCTAAGTACGGCGATACCACATGAGTGACACTTTTTTGCAGCCAAGATGCGCAAAGGGGCGTAAAGTCCAATGAGTACCTTTAGGATTTCACAGGGCGTTTTTACGCATTTCGATTCCAGACTTCTTCTCATGCTTTAGGGGCCCCTAAAATACCAGGGCAGTATAAATACCCCACAAGTGACCCCATTTTAGAAACTAGACACGCCAAGGTATTCCGTGAGGGGCATAGTGAGTTCATGGAAGTTTTTATTTTTTGTCACAAGTTAGCGGAAAATGATATTTTTTGAAAAAAAAAAAAAGAAAAATTCCATTTCTGCTAACTGGTGACAAAAAATAAAAACTTCCATGAACTCACTATGCCCATCAGCGAATACCTTAGGGTGTCTACTTTCCGAAATGGGGTCATTTGTGGGGTGTTTCTACTGTCTGGGCATTGTCTCAGAAAGGTGCTCAGGACAGGTGCTCAGAAAGTCAAAATGCGGAAATTCACTTTTTTGCACCATAGTTTGTAAACGCTATCAATTTTACCCAAACCAATAAATATACACTTATTGGATTTTTTTTTTTATCAAAGACATGTAGAACAATAAATTTAGAGAAAAATGTATATAGAAATGTAGTTTTTTAAAAAAAAATGACAACAGAAAGTGAAAAATGTCATTTTTAAAAAAAAAAATTCAGTCATTTTTGATTAATATCAAAAAAAGTAAAAATGTCGGCAGCAATGAAATACCACCAAATAAAAGCTATATTAGTGAGAAGAAAAGGAGCTAAAATTCATTTGGGTGGTAAGTTGTATGACGGAGCAATAAACGGTGAAAGTAGCGGGTGTTTAAGCTAGGGGGGCTGAGGTGGTTAAAAAAAAAAATTTGACAACAGAGTCCCATGTGGCTAACTTATGAACTTAAACATATGAACCCTTTTGGGGTTTTGCCTTAACGCACTTTAAATACAGAAACATCTTCTTTTTTTTTAAAAGTTGACAAACGGTACACGAAGCCTCTTTATTTAGGGAATAAAGATTTTTATGTATGGTGTATTCCATATTCTTTTTACCAAATGAAACATGTTTTTATTTTTTATGTATTAATAAACATCATTTGAACAACAATTTCACTGGTTTACTGTTTATACATTTGAAATGGTTGATGTAAAACTATGGTACACCGGGGAATGACCAATCACAGAGCGGCCAAGCCCCGCCCCCTCCTTGCGTCCCTCCCTCGGCTCCTAGGCATGATGTGCACTGTTAAAATATGGTACCCAGAGAATGACCAATCACAGAGCGGTGAAACCCCGCCCCCTCCCTACGTCCCTCCCTCCCTCAGCTCCTAGGCATGATGTGCACTGTTAAAATATGGTACCCGGGCAATGACCAATCACAGAGCGGCTAAACCCCGCCCCCTCGCTACGTCCCTTCCTCCCTCAGCTCCTAGGCATGATGTGCACTGTTAAAATATGGTACCCGGGGAATGACCAATCACAGTGCGGCCAAACCCCGCCCCCTCCCTCGGCTCCTAGGCATGATGTGCACTGTTAAAATATGGTACCTGGGGATTGACCAATCACAGAGCGGCCAAACCCCGCCCCCTCCCTGTGTCCCTCCCTCCCTCAGCTTCTAGGCATGAGGTGCACTGTTAAAATATGGTATCGGGGGAATGACCAATCACAGAGCGGCCAAACCCCGCCCCCCTCCCTGCATCCCTCCCTCGGCTCCACTCCATTGTGCTGGAAGTTGATAGTGGCTGTTAGGAATATTCATTTCTTCCCCTCTTATTGGTACCCCTGGTACTAGACTTCGGTATTCAGCTTGATTTGATTCTTTTCTAGCGCTAGGAGAGCAGCATTGACACATGATACGATTCTGGTATACAATGCTACTCTGTCATTTATTACGTACATGTGACATATATAGTCGTAGTCCAATGACATGATGTTTAAGTTTATCCAATGATAGAGAGACACGAGTCTTAGCTACACATTTGTTATCTTATCTGTAGAGTCAAAGCTATATGTCAGCAAAACAGTTTCTCCCTCAATGTGCCTCCTAACGCATATAGACCTTGGACTGCAATATAAACACATTACAGCTACACTACAGTCCAAAGTCCACTCCACACCAATGTATAGATGTAACTCAAAAGCCCATACAAAATAGCTCAGTAATAGAACCCTTCAATCCCCTCTTAAAAACCATCTACATATTTCATTTTTGGTTTTTTCATTTTGTTCCTTTCAAAATATTTCTGTAAATATTGTTGGTACTCCTCTGGAGACCCAGGGTTTCTTGAGGTACCTGAATGTATGCAGCTTGTGGTGTATCTGGGACTCGCCTACATCTCATAAATGTATTAATTAATGAGGGTATACATTGGATACAGTAACAACACATGTTTGTATAAGGTCTCGTGGACTCTGTAAATCTGTAAGGCACAATGAGCTAACATTTAGGGCCTTCACTATCCTGATTATACTATTCTGTTCAGAATATGAGGGTCCAGGAACAACTGGATCTTGCTCCTGAGCTCCTTTAGAGACTGTGTGATTATTTGGTGCACCACATAATAAACTCATCTCCTCTGGATGATAAATACAAGTGGTAATGAGTCCGATTGGCAAGAAAACACAGAGATTAATAATCAGCAGCAGACAAACAAATCTCCCAGAATATTGTGGGGTCTTCATCTTCAGCCTGTGGCAAGGCTTCTTCTGAGCTCCGCTCTTTGTCTTCGTTGGACACCGGAGAAGAAACCTCAGGGATCCTTTTCACTCTGCTAGCATGAATCCAGATCGGAGCCTCTTCTGTGAGAATCGCCGTTCTAGTGACTGCTACCACCGTGGTAGGGGGTCCGAATGCCAGCTCCTTTGGATCTTTTCCTTTACGTAGTACCCTGACCACCACCGTGTCTCCAGCTCGGAACGAGTGCGTTGGTTCCTGTGGAAGAGAGGGAAACTTACAAGCAACTTTTTCTTCAGTTTTGTGACATATTCTTCCCTATTCTGGTCTATGTCGCCTTCCTGTACCACTAGGGGGTGGCTTGCCCAAGGAGTTGGAAAGGGCCTACCTATGAGGATTTCAACGGGTGACAGTCCTAACCTCTTATTAGGAGTCATTCTTATTTCTGCCAATATAATAGGTAGGGTTTGTTTCCATTTCTCAAAAGTACCTGCTGTGGCTTTCCTAAGTTTGTCTTTAACTGTTCGATTCATGCATTCTACAAGAATATTTTTGCTCAAAAGGGTGCATTTTTTTTTTAAATTGTTTTTTTTTTTTTTTTTATGCTGTTGTGCCCTACCCAATGAAAATGTGCTATGAAAAGTGCAGTGCTGTGCTGGGGTATACATGGTTTCCCCTCTTTGCAGACCAATCCAGTGTGTGGATTTTTCTGCAAAACAGGATAAACCCAGTCTTTTCCTCGAGTATGTGCTTTGCAGTGTATAACAGCTATTTGTGAGGGAAGGTGGAGGGCGGCCCACAGATCATCTATAAGCTGGGAATGTGATATTTTCTTACCGTCAGCTGTGGTGAAACCCCTGCGTTGCCAGATTACCCCATGGTCCCACACAACCCCGTGTGCATATCTGCTGTCCGTGTATATTGTGACAGGTTTGTTTTTGTGTATTTGACATGCCCTTGTAAGTGCTATTAATTCTGCAGCTTGGGCTGATTGCACATGAACGGGTCGTGACTCAAGGATAATATCTGGCAGCATCACTACTGCATATGCTGCACAGTAGACGGTATCGAGTGGACGTGAACATGAACCGTCTACTGACACTTCTGGTGCGTTTGGTATGGGGGTGGCTGACAAGTCTAGTCTGGGGGAGGTTTCGTATTCTAGTACCTTGAGACAGTCATGTTCGTCTGGTAAAAAGTCATCTGTCCCTTTTAGTCCTAGTAATGCATTCAGTATAGGTTCTGGTCCTGCCGTATGTGAGGAATATTTAATCTGTAATGATGGATCACTGAGTAAAAGGACTTCATAACCTGACAACCTTTGTGCTGACATGTGCTGCGTACAAATACCTCTGAGTAGTCCCACTACGTCATGGATAGTATGCAAGACAGTGTAGTGTCCCAGTGTAAAGGGTGTGGCTAATTCCACCATCATCGCACAGGCCGCAAGAGTACGCAGACATGCCGGCATCCCTTGTACAGGGACAGGCATTACCTTTGAGAAAAAGGCACAAGGACGCAACTTTCCCCGTGTTCTTGAGTGAGTACCCCCGCCATGGTTTTACAGTTTTGTTGTGCAGACATGTGGAATGGTAGGTTATATTCAGGGAGGCCCAATCCTGGGCTACACATCAATGAACATTTCAGAGTATCGAAAGCATTCAACATTCCTTTTGACCATCTTATTAGCTCTGGGGATTCTTCCAGAGTGGCTTGCCTCAAAATATTGTCATAATAAGAACAGTCGGGGATCCATTGTCTACAGTAGTTTATCATACCAAGAAAGGACAGCATTTCCTTTTTGGTGTGGGGTGACCAGACCCACAATAGACTGGATTCTCCCGGGACTGATTCTTCTTTCCCCTGTGTGAGGACAAAGCCCAAGTATTCAACCTGCTTTTGCACCACTGCAGTTTCTTTAACGACACTTTATGACCACATTCTAACAACCATTTCAACAATCATTTACACTTGCCTCCACTGACATGCTGCACAACAGTAGATTATCAACATACTGCATCAGGATGGAACCTTGGGGGTGCCAGGGTTTCAAAGTGGCTTGGAGGACAATGCTGTACACAACTGGTGAATCAGCATACCCCTGTGGCATTCTACCCCAGGTCAGTTGACGTCCCTCAAAGGAAAAATCAAAATGGTACTCTTATTAAACAGACGGCTTCCGCGGGGATGGAGGAAAGGAGAGTTGTGACATCAGGAACCACTGAGGCTATGGGCACAATGAGATTGTTGATTGCCCTCAAATCCTGGACAAAGCGGGTAGTACCATCTGCCTTTGTCACAGGATTGATAGGGGTGGAGTAAGGTGAAATCACCTCCTCGAGGATTTCTTCTCAGAAATTCTTCTATCATTGGCCGTAGACCCTCAATCTTTTCCTTGGACAGTGAGTATTGCTTTTGATACACTGGTGTGGCACTGGGTTTAAGATTGGCTTGATAAGGTGTGCAATCAATCAGGCCCATGTCATAGTCGCCCTGTGACCATAGTGAAGGGTTTATGTCTCCTAGCTCAGGGTGGTCCTGTAAACTAACAAAAGTACATATAGCCGGGGTCACTATGGGCATGGTAACTGAGTGAATACTTAGTCCGTCATTTTTTACTGTCACTCCCAAGTCCAACTTCACAAACAAGTCCCTTCCTAATAAACTTACAGGGCAATCTGGTATGATGCTGAAAGTATGGTCGGTGATGTATTCACCGTCCACTGTCTCTATTGGGAGGACACTCGTTTTATATGTTTTAGTTAATACCCGTTGATTCCCATAGAGGGGTCAGACTTTCTTAAAGGTCCCTTGTACATGTCTTTGTTAAACGCACTGGAGGTGGCGCCGCTGTCTACCATAAATCCTACCTTCTTTCCTGCAACTTTAAGCAAAATAATCGGTGTATCTTTCCAGTGGGTGGTGACCTGTGTGAAAGCTTGGGTGACTCCCTCCGGGCCCCGTCAGTAGGGTTGTTGATGATTCCAATCAATGGGGAACCTGGGCTGAGTCTGCGTACCCTGTCTATCTGTATTCTGTCCCCTTTGTGTCATGGGCTGTTGTTGGCTGTGTGCTCCCCTATTCTGCGTGTCTCTCCTGGGTGTTGTGCACTTTCTAGCCCAATGTCCCTGCTGTCCACAGTTATAACAGCGGTTATTCATGGTTTGGAAGTCTTGGCTTCTATCATTTGATCTATGAAAGTTTCCTGCTGTCCTTCTCTTGTTTCTCCCTTTACAGGCTTTCTTTAAATAAGCCACTGTGCCAGACGGAGCCACAGTAGGCTTAGGGCAGTATTTAATAATTTTATTAAGGTCATCTTTGTCCAAAGCCTTTTTCATCAGTTGATTACCAACCGTCAAAAAAGGCATGGATGTCTCAGGTCCCCTTATCTCACTATCCTTTTCCACTTAACCCTTGTTCCTTAAATTATATCTCGATACAATTGGGGGTGGGGGTTGTTTACCAGCTGAATGTCCTGCTATTATGTGACTGGCTGCTATTAAATCCTGAGCGCTAAACAGTTAATTTTATGTAGATATGAAGGTGGGGGATACAACTGATGTTTTTTATCATTTTCATTCTTAGTCTGTATCTCATGTAGTTTTCTATCGTCTTTTGATCTTTTTAAACCTTTTGTCACATGTTGGGGTCATACCAGTGAGGAGCTATCTCTAGCCATTGTTCTCCTCCTTTCTGCATATAATACATATCCCATGAAGGGTCAGGTTCAAAATATGGCCAGGCGGCAGTGTCGCCTAAGCATAGACCCTTGACCATGTCCATGTGATATATGCTATTATCTCCTTCCCAGGGAAAGGGGTCTACCACTTCCATTTCCTCTGTCCATCCTGCCAAATTATCTACCCATGGGTTAACAAGGTAATAATTTGTAGGACTGACTCGGACAACATATTATTTACATGTTTCTCCTGGTTCTGGTTTAGGGTATTCTGTCTTAGATTTTTGACTACTCATTATCAAAACTTATTTTCCTACAAACAGAATTCAAAACAGCAAAAAACAAAGCAGAATGTTAGTCTTGGGACGACAGCTGTACACTTACCACCCAGCCTGTCACTTCCCCTTATATAAGTATGTTAAACAAAACCACTTATCATGCAAAACTTCTACAATTATCAAACAACTTATCATGCAAAACTTACAATTATCTTATTAAGAATCAAATCAAGCTGTGAAACCTTCTGTGAAGTCAAGCCCTCTGAAGTACACTTTCCTTGTTACTGGACTTCCCTAAGTTCCTAACTTGACAGTTCCCTGAACTGTGTACAACTCCCTGAGTTGTATCATATGTGTCCCTGACACAATACTGGGTACTCCCTGAGTACCTATCTGACAGTTCCCTGAACTGTGTACAACTCCCTGAGTTGTATCGTATGTGTCCCTGACACAATACTGGGTACTCCCTGAGTACCTATCTGACAGTTCCCTGAACTGTGTACAACTCCCTGAGTTGTATCGTATGTGTCCCTGACACAATACTGGGTACTCCCTGAGTACCTAATCTGACAGTTCCCTGAACTGTGTACAACTCCCTGAGTTGTATCGTATGTGTCCCGGATACAAAAAAAAACTCTGTACTTACTCCGAGACGTGGCCAGTGCCCTCGGATCGGCCAGAGGACAAAATTGGTGTCTCTTCTCACCAGACCCGAGGATGACCTTCTCGATCCCGGACGAGCCCCCAGATTGTTAGGAATATTCATTTCTTCCCCTCTTATTGGTACCCCTGGTACTAGACTTCGGTATTCAGCTTGATTTAATTCTTTTCTAGCGCTAGGAGAGCAGCATTGACACATGATACGATTCTGGTATACAATGCTACTCTGTCATTTATTACGTACATGTGACATATATAGTCGTAGTCCAATGACATGATGTTTAAGTTTATCCAATGATAGAGAGACACGAGTCTTAGCTACACATTTGTTATCTTATCTGTAGAGTCAAAGCTATATGTCAGCAAAACAGTTTCTCCCTCAATGTGCCTCCTAACGCATATAGACCTTGGACTGCAATATAAACACATTACAGCTACACTACAGTCCAAAGTCCACTCCACACCAATGTATAGATGTAACTCAAAAGCCCATACAAAATAGCTCAGTAATAGAACCCTTCAGTGGCCAATTACAGAGCGGTCAAACCCCGCCCCCCTCCCCTCCCTCCCGTCACTCAGGTCCTATAAACCAAAAGTTTACATTGCGACCAAACCTCCCTCCCTGCGTCCCTCCCCTCCCTCAGGTCCTATAAACCAAAACAGCAGTGTTATTCGCGCATGCGCGGTGGGCCGTAAATCCAAGGTTCCCTCCCTCCCTCTGCGCATTCACAGCCGCTACATGTTAAATCATGGTACCCATGTTGCTTCTGCGCAGGCGCCAACACGCCTTCGCGCCAGCCAATGATCAGCCGAGCTCTCAGCTCACACCTTCACAACCTGACAACCTCACGTCAGGACCGGAAGTGACGAGGGTACCAACTTTTTATAGGTACCAACTTTTCACGGAACACCGGCAGTGTCTGTGAAGCTCATCGCTCCTGCTGTGGATTGCTATCACTCAGCAAGCAATGGTAAGTGATCTTAGAGAGTTGCATTTTGATGTCCTGAATACTATCCACACATAAAACTTTTCAAATCTATTCAACACTGTATCTGTGCATCAAAAACTGTAATTCACTACAGCACAAATGCATGACACCTAGTATCAATATGATATGTGTTTTTTACTCCCCTAAAACAACCACTGAACAGCACAGATGCTGTATTGTTACCATTATAGCTGTACTAAATACTGCGCTAATCCACTCCCCTGCTGTCACTGCTCATGCTAGCAACACATCACTAGCACTGCTACATCAGTCTGTTCCCCTCCCCCATGTCATCTACATTTCCACCTTTCTCTATCTGACATACCTTGCTAATCCACCTCACTGCAATCACTTTGGATGCTTGCAACACATGATTAGCTCTGCTACATCTGTCTATTCCTCAACTCTACTGTAAAAAAGAAATTTATTGATGTGCCTAATTCTGATTTAATTTTTTCAGGATGCCAGTAAAGAGATTACTTTTGAGGATTCACAATTGGATTTGTCTATGTTAGATGTATCCATGTCTTCTCTACAGGTAAATACATCTATAATACAGATTAAAGCAAACTGATTATCGTAAAGCAGATATAACTTTTCATTCTAAAATATCATTTAGGGCTCATACACACAACTGTATGTCGCCATAGACATCCGAGGTGAGGTAATGTGTTCTTGAATACATGGCGTGCATGTTAGTCTACAGCATTATGGTTATCTTGCATGATTTTAGCCTCAGTGTCATCAATAGAACTCTTGTCCTGTACTTATATGATCATATTATTATTGTACAATAAGCATTCAGGTCACCAGATGTGCACAAAATCATAAATACTTATTATAATGCACACTCCAGAGGCCACGATGTATACCGCTCCAGGACATATGGACCCTCCACGAAGTGTTTGTTCCAGGCATAATACGATCATGTGCATAAGCCCTTTGAATAGTAACTGTTTATGGGATACATATTTCCTATGCAAAACTCTTAGGTTTATTTATACGGAGTAAGACCATTGAAGGTAGAAATGTCTCTTGGAAATATGTGTTCCACATTTTTCTGAGTCCGGACATCTTATCTGCTTAGATAACGGTGTTTGCTTATGCATGAGGTCTGTCTAAGTGAATCCTAAACAAGTAAAGTTATATTATCCAGCATAGACAAGGTCAAAAGGACAAAATACAGATTACAAATCCAGACAATGACAGGCACTCTCTCATGCTAAATAACCCTTATCGGGAAAACACTTCTTAGTGAAATATGACAGCAATCTATTCTAATTATCTTTGACCTTTTTCAAAAAACATTTATTTCTAATGTAAAATCTAAGTATTTAAAAATATAAATAAAACTTGTAAGTGGGATAGCATAGTCTAATGCTGGGTTCACACTTGGGCGTTTTACAGCGCGTTCATATGCGCTGTAAAATGCCCAACAGATGAGAAACCATTTTTCCCTATGGGCATGGTTCTCACCTGAGCGTTTTACAGCGCGTTTGAACGTGCTGTAAAACGCTCTATGCACAAAGAAGTACAGGAACTTCTTTGGGGCATAGCGTTGTGCGTCCCCCATAGGGGTATATAGCGCTATTTTTACTTTCATTTTCGCGAGCATCGGACGCGCGTTAGAGCGACGCGCAGGTATGAACCCAGCGTAAGGGATTGGGCACACGAACATATGTGGCCCCCTTTCCATTTGTGGACTGCATATACAGATACGTAATGCATGGGCACTGTCCAAATAATAAATTCACATCTTTCATGTGGGCAAATGTCGTTTTTTGGGTGATAAACAAAAGTTATGTTGGACCGCAATGGCCACGTAAGTATGTGGTCTTTATCCATCAAGTGACGAAAGCCAAAATGTTTATTATTTAGGGCTCATAATACTGAAAAATACCATTCCTCTAGACGCAGAGGATGTCCCCTCGTCACAGTCACAGTCCTGGGGATAAATAGATGATGGGAGAGATCTCTGTACTGACCCCTGATATATTTATACATGGTTATTAGATCTCCCCTCGGTCGTCTTTTTTCTAAAGTGAATAACCCTAATTTTGATACCCTTTCAGGGTACTGTAGTTGCCCCATTCCAGTTATTACTTTAGTTGCCCTCCTCTGAACCCTCTCTAGCTCTGCTATGTCTGCCTTGTTCACAGGAGCCCAGAACTGTACACAGTACTCCATGTGTGGTCTGACTAGTGATTTGTAAAGTGGTAAGACTATATTTTCATCACGGGCATCTATGCGTTACAAAGCATGTATTGCATAACTACTAAACTTGTCAGTGTTGTTAGTGTACTGTTACTGTCCATTACGACTTACCAATATTCCTTTTACTTTTTTATAATTTTCTTTCATATAAAAGAAAATGAAAGAATTACTTAGCAGAATGAAAGAAAAAGCAAAGGCTTTACATCCAGGATCAGATTATTGCTTTCAAACTGACCCTATATGGGCTCCAGGTGAAGAACGTCCAGGACCTGACCCTGACCCAGAAAAACGGCTGAATAATGTGACTTGGTGTAAATGTCATAATTGTACCCCCATGACATCTGTGACCGAATCAATATGTTTCTTTGAGTTAGAAGTCTTGGAGCATCTCCGGCTCGAAAACGTCACATGTGTAACGGAACAAATAGAATTTCTTTCTCGATGTCTCGATCAAGAAACTCTGGTGACAGCTATGATTTCACAAACCATGCAATATGGAAGAACTATTGATTATAGCAAACCAAAGTATGGTCAGTTATCACATATATTACTCTTAGGTTTTTATTTCTCCCTAATTACAGTACATTCCTGTAATATACAAATAAAGGCATTTTATATATATATATTTTTCTAAAACTTGTTGAACTTATACATTTTTTTAATTTATTTTCATAATTAAAGGGATATTCCCATTTCAGACAATGGGGGCATATCGCTAGGATATGCCCCCATTGTCTCATATATGCGGTCCCATGGCTGGGACCCGCACCTATATTGAGAACGGGGCCCCGTAAGTGAAGGAGGGCGTACCGCGCATGTGTGGCCCAGGCTCCCACTCACCTCTATGGATATAGCCGATGGATATATTGTCGGCGGCCCCATAGAAATGAATGGAGGGTGGCCGCGCATGCGCGGTATGCCCTCCTTCACTCTCTGGGCCCAGTTCTCAATATAGGTGCCAGTCCCAGCCTTGGGACCCACACCTATGAGACAATGGGGGCCTATCCTAGCGATGTGCCCCCATTGTCTGAAATGGGAATACCCCTTTAATAAATTATTGAGCATATTATCTTCTAGGTATCATTTTCACATAGTGTAAGGGAAGATAGTGTTCCTAATAGTCTGCAATTTATCTAAAAACATATTTTTTTTTTTGTACAGTTGTCTTCGACTTACAGCATATCGCCAGTTTACAACCTGGATCTATGGATTTCTTGGAAAACATGTACGGATACCTATTCCCTCTTGTGTAACAAGAAGAATAAGGGAGACATTTCCGGACCCAGAAGGACGATATACTGGTTTCCGATACAATCAGGATGTTCCCCTTGCTTCAGCAGATTTAGATTTAAATTTTTTAAAATTAGCATAAACAATGTTGTATTTTTTGTTTTTAAAAAGTTCAGTTAAAAAAGTTTACTGTATTGATATTTTGTTAGAATTTTTAATTGTTATATATTCAAATGATTTATAATTTATTGGTAAATAAATGGTTTAAAAATAATTCTTTCCATGGAATTTAATTTTCACAGTTATGCTCTAAAACATAACTATCTGCATTATATAGCGGTCCATTTGGTTGTGTGCATTGTTCTCACTATTTAAAATAATTAGAAGCCCCAAAAAAAGCGTTTCCTTATAGTATTGAGATCATATGACTGATCTCAATACAGGATTAATTACCTACTTGTTCAAAAAAATTTCAACGAGAGGCATAAAAATTTTCAACCATAGCCTAGAACAGAGTATAATGGCAGATAGATAATCTAATGATATCCAACGTGTCATTTCAGTTTAACTAACGCCACTAAAGGAGAGTAGTATACAGTTATAAAACTAGACTTTGTAATTAAAATTTTTAGAAACAAAGGTACAGATCACAGTAAGCAATTGATGTGTGTGTGTGTGTGTGTGTGTCAGAAATTGGTGATTTAACACTCCCTTCCCTCACAGCCCAGCTTCAAGCCACCAAAAACGAAGCCCTACCAGCTAATGAGTCTAGAAAAGTGATCACTGGAAATCAAATTTTTTTGGTGGCAACTATGATATCCTCATCTGATAAGATTCACCTATTATTGGATCTGTCTTTGTAATGCTTTGGTAATCCCTGCAATGTACTTGTGATCTCTGTGGACTTACGCCAGGATGCTTTGTCATCATATATATCTATAAACCATCAAAAAATGTGGTGATAAGAAAGCAGGATGCGCTCATACCCATATGCAGTTGTGCATTTCTATAGGGGAGCACATCCTGCACTTGTAGTCCGTTGCTAATGGCAATCACCAGCAAAAAATGCATACAATGGATGATGCCAGCAACGGACTACAAGTACCACAATGGACATCCTACATAAGATGAAATTTATGTGGATGTGGCAAGAACTCAGAACAAACACAGAACCAGAGATAGGTGCACACTGCCGTCACACTAAACCCTCACACTGATGTTAAAAATTGAGAGGTCAGTTCGACATATCCTACTAGGAGGACATGTCTTAAGCCTCGGGCACCAGCGTCAAGGTCTCTCAAGTAGCCCGTGGGCCCTAACACTCACCTACCTGCGCCATATGGGCGATATCAGGGGCCAGTGGGCAATTACAGGAGCATTAGGACGACTCGCAAACATCTCCTCTGTTACCTCCAGCATGTAGCCATGCTTGCAATGGGAGGTGGGAGGTGTCTATGAGCCCTACCCAAGACTGACTGATATAGCCCCAAGGCCTAGCAGGTGCACCCAAATGTGGCCTGAAGATGAAAAACAGGCACATTTAAATTGGAGTTTATACACCTCCGTACATATATATATATATATAAACCATCAAAAAATGTGGTGATAAGAAAGCAGGATGCGCTCATACCCATATGCAGTTGTGCATTTCTATAGGGAGCACATCCTGCACTTGTAGTCCGTTGCTAATGGCAATCACCAGCAAAAATGCATACAATGGATGATGCCAGCAACGGACTACAAGTACCACAATGGACATCCTACATAAGATGAAATTTATGTGGATGTGGCAAGAACTCAGAACAAACACAGAACCAGAGATAGGTGCACACTGCCGTCACACTAAACCCTCACACTGATGTTAAAAATTGAGAGGTCAGTTCGACATATCCTACTAGGAGGACATGTCTTAAGCCTCGGGCACCAGCGTCAAGGTCTCTCAAGTAGCCCGTGGGCCCTAACACTCACCTACCTGCGCCATATGGGCGATATCAGGGGCCAGTGGGCAATTACAGGAGCATTAGGACGACTCGCAAACATCTCCTCTGTTACCTCCAGCATGTAGCCATGCTTGCAATGGGAGGTGGGAGGTGTCTATGAGCCCTACCCAAGACTGACTGATATAGCCCCAAGGCCTAGCAGGTGCACCCAAATGTGGCCTGAAGATGAAAAACAGGCACATTTAAATTGGAGTTTATACACCTCCGTACATATATATATATATATAAACCATCAAAAATGTGGTGATAAGAAAGCAGGATGCGCTCATACCCATATGCAGTTGTGCATTTCTATAGGGGAGCACATCCTGCACTTGTAGTCCGTTGCTAATGGCAATCACCAGCAAAAATGCATACAATGGATGATGCCAGCAACGGACTACAAGTACCACAATGGACATCCTACATAAGATGAAATTTATGTGGATGTGGCAAGAACTCAGAACAAACACAGAACCAGAGATAGGTGCACACTGCCGTCACACTAAACCCTCACACTGATGTTAAAAATTGAGAGGTCAGTTCGACATATCCTACTAGGAGGACATGTCTTAAGCCTCGGGCACCAGCGTCAAGGTCTCTCAAGTAGCCCGTGGGCCCTAACACTCACCTACCTGCGCCATATGGGCGATATCAGGGGCCAGTGGGCAATTACAGGAGCATTAGGACGACTCGCAAACATCTCCTCTGTTACCTCCAGCATGTAGCCATGCTTGCAATGGGAGGTGGGAGGTGTCTATGAGCCCTACCCAAGACTGACTGATATAGCCCCAAGGCCTAGCAGGTGCACCCAAATGTGGCCTGAAGATGAAAAACAGGCACATTTAAATTGGAGTTTATACACCTCCGTACATATATATATATATATATATATATATATAAACCATCAAAAAATGTGGTGATAAGAAAGCAGGATGCGCTCATACCCATATGCAGTTGTGCATTTTATAGGGGAGCACATCCTGCACTTGTAGTCCGTTGCTAATGGCAATCACCAGCAAAAAATGCATACAATGGATGATGCCAGCAACGGACTACAAGTACCACAATGGACATCCTACATAAGATGAAATTTTCTGTGTTCATCATATATATCTTCTGAATTGACACGCACAGGCTGCATGGCAACATTACATCTAAACCTGGTGACAAAATAAACTTCAATTTATAATTGAGAATTTTTTTTTAAAATAAAGTAAGAATGGTACATAATACTTTCCTAGATGTTACAACTATAGACGTCTTCCCTGTGCTAAACCCACATGTGTCACGCTGTGTTGCTATACCTTTTTCTCAGTACTACTAGTTTGTGAATTTTTTTAATATTCTTATTAGCCTAATTATAAATTGTAAGGGAACCACAAAAGGGCCTATCTAAACTTATATAAAGTTTGCATATATAAATACCTTGAACTCTACTCTCTAGCACTTTGTTTCCCAACCAGTGTGCCTCCAGCTGTTGCAAAACTATAACTCCCAGCATGCGGAGACAGCCTTTGTTTGTGCAGGCATGCTGGGAGTTGTCGTTTTGCAACAGCTGGAGGCACACTGGTTGGAAAACACTGCTCTAGCACACATCTTTGAAACCAGCGAGCACTCAGAGAATTTTTCACTTCACTTCTTTGAACTTTTTTTTTAATAAATATAAACAAAATAAACAGAAGTCAAATGTACAGATAAACAAGAGGTGTGTGGCCCAGGCTCCCATTCACCTGTATGGATATAGCCGAGCCAGTGCTCGGCTATTGTCGGCGGCCCCATAGAAATGAATGGAGGGTGGCCGCGCATGCGCGGTATGCCCTCCTTCACTCTCTGGGCCCCGTTCTCAATATAGGTGCCGGTCCCAGCCTTGGGACCCACACCTATCAGACAATGGGGGCCTATCCTAGCGATGTGCCCCCATTGTCTGAAATGGAAATACCCCTTTAATAAATTATTGAGCATATTATCTTCTAGGTATCATTTTCACATAGTGTAAGGGAAGATAGTGTTCCTGGGGGCGTGGCCAACTGCCGACATGAGCGCACGCACTTGAGAGCTGCTCCGTTCCCTGTACAGAATCCTGACTAATCCTGCCAAGCTGTCTACGCCAAACTCCGAGTGGCAAGTCCAGAGGAGAAGGAGGAAGCCCAGGCAACCAGAGATGGGTCCCAGTAAGGCGCAAACCGCGCCTGACAAACTTAAAGAGTATACCCGGCAGGAGACTCAACATGGCGCCGCGGCACCCGCCTCTCCACGTGCTACAGTCACGCGCGGTCAAGCCGCACAGCAAATGGCGCCTGAGGATGCCGGAGAGCCTGAAATCACCCTGAAAGAGGTGTCGGAGAAGCTCCTCCTGCCAGTCCTCGCTTACCTGCAAGATCGAGGAGGTGCGGGTGGACCTGGGACTGCTGAGGCATGATGTACAGCAGCTGAGGGAGAGAGTGAGACAGACGGAAGACCGGGTCTCAGCTCTGGAAGACCTTACCAGACCACTCGATTCGAGGATACAAGAGGTTGAGAGGTCAGTCGGTCTGTGGCGGCAGAAATGTGATGACCTGGAGAACAGGGCCCGGCGTAACAACGCGAGGATCCTGGGCTTTCCTGAAAGAGCTGAAGGCCGCGACCCAGCCAGCTTCCTGGAGCAGTGGTTCAGAGATCAATTCCCCGGTGCCATTTTTTCCACATCGTACGCAGTTGAACGCGCACACAGGGTCCCCGCCAGACCACCTCCCCCGAGAGCCCCACCAAGACCACTACTGGCCCGCTTACTCAACTGAAAAAATCGGGATCTTATTCTTAGCCAAGCAAGAAACAAAGGGGTAATCACGCATGACAACGCGAATGTATCACTGTTCCCTGACTTTTCTTCAGAGCTACAAAAGAAAAGGGCCACTTTCTTCTCTGTCAAAAGACGCCTCCGTGAGCTGAATTTGCAGTATTCTATGGCCTATCCCGCGTGTCTTCGGGTGGTGGATGGCGAACGGTCAGTCTTTTTCACTGACCCCAAGGAGGCGGAGGACTGGATCTCAAGACGCCCTAGACCTCGCTGATGCTGCTGCTTTCCCGGTGTCACAAGTAGATTCAGGCACCATGAGGTGCCAAGTTGATGTTTAGATATCGTACCAGTATACATGTTGCACAATGCGGGACGCTTTACCCCATGGCCCCTATGGCCCAACGGTTTGTTTTAATTTTATTTTGGAGGTTGTCTGAGGGGGGCTTGATGCTTGTCCTTTATATGTTGTTTTACTCACCTGCCCCTGCAGCTCATTCATTTTGTATGTACGGGGAGCGTTCGGCCACCTGCATGGGCTTAACATCTACTACGCCGTGCAGGTCCCCAAATATTCGACCACAGCACAACCTAAAATGTTTGCACTAGATGTATATCAAGGGTTGTGAGTTCACTGTATGCAATGTTACCTTATAATTTTTATGTTGAAGGCATGGTCATCCGTTAGCTGCTACCCGAGTGGGGGGCTGGGGCGAGCATTGCTGTTGTGGGGAGAACTTCACCCTCCTTACTTTAAGGTTTCGTCATATCCTAGGGGGAATATTATAGACTTCTCATGGGGGCCCTAACAGTAATGTCCTGGAACGTGAGAGGTTTGGGGTCTCCGACCAAAAGGATAGCAGTATTTTCGCACATTAGGAGATACAGCCCTCACGTCCTAGGACTGCAAGAAACACACTTGTTGCCTGAAACTGGGAGAAGACTCATTAAACCGTGGGTGCAGTGGTCCCTACAGACATATGGTACGTCGCACTCCAGGGGGGTGGCAATACTTGTTCACAGAAGTCTCAAGTGGGAGGTCCAACAATCCATGGCAGATCCAGAGGGACGGTATATTTTTGTATATGGGTTCATCAATAACGTTCCCTATGTTATAATCAACCTCTATAATCCCCCCCTGCCAATGTTGCTCTACTACAAGTAACACTGAGCTTTGCCGCTCAATATCCCACGGCCCGCTTAGTCTGTATGGGAGATTTTAATATGGTGATGCAGGAGTGCCTGGATAGATTTCATTCTTCCGGAGCAGGAGTGGATGGCTCCGCCCCTGTCACTACCCTGAGTAGGCTCACGGCGGAGATGGGCTGGTTGGATATGTGGAGACTTAAGAATCCGCAGAGAAGGGAGTACTCCTGTTTTACACCTGCTAGAGGAGCACTATCCAGAATTGACTACATACTGGGCAATGCTGCAGTTTACACTGACCTGGATGATATTCAGTACGAACCACAGGGTCCATCAGATCATGCCCCTGTATTGGCACGTCTGAGAGTGCCCAGTGCTGCCTCTGGTGGGGGTAAGATGGCTCTCTCTGATGAACCCCAATGACAGGGTGCCTGACCAGCTCCAAGTATTTCTAGAAATGCAGGGTGAGGGGACGGAAGCTCTCCTTCTTTGGGACACTTTAAAGGCCTACCTGAGGGGCTGCTTAAAATCCTCTATCTCCGATGTTAAAAAAGATTCTATGCGGAAGGAAAGGGAGCTGCATGCCCAATGCAGGGAGGCTGAAGCATCTTTTTGTTCTGACCCCTCGGAGGAGAATAGGACAGAGTGGATGACTAGAGGTAGATCATATATGATGCATCTGAAAGAGAAAAGTGAACGCAGGTTGTTCTTTATGAAGCAACAATCCTTTGAGTCTGGGGATAGAGCTGGGAGGCTCCTAGCCCACATAGCCAAAACTAATCAAATGTCTCCCCCAGTCATTCGTGTGCAGGGCCCTGAGGGTCAGACTGTGGACTTGGTGGACGGTATCCTGAACAGCTTTAGATGCTTTTATCAGACACTATATAGCTCTGCAGCACAATATTCTGCGCAGGAGCTACGAGAGTATACATCTGAGGTGTCTCACCCACGCCTGAGTGCAGAGGACAGAGAACTATTAGATACAGATATCACTTTGGAGGAGATCCAGTTAGCTGTGAAGGAATTACCCGCTGGGAAGGTGCCGAGTCCAGACGGGATCCCTGTGGAGGTGTACACTAAATACATAGAGATATTAGACCCCCAACTCCTCAAACTATACTCAGCATCCCACCAGCGACACCAACTGCCTGAAACCATATATGATGCAACAATTGTAGTAATTTTAAAACCAGATAAAGACCCGAGTGAATTTGGCTCTTATAGGCTGATTTCACTATTAAATCTAGATTACAAGATTCTAACTAGGCTCCTAGCTTCCCGGCTAAACAAGGTTATAACCTCCATTGTACACCAGGACCAAGCAGGATTCATACCAGGTAGAACGACCTCTGACAATGTCAGAAGGGCACAGGTGGTGGCACAGATAGGGTCGGCCGAGAGGAGACGTTGAGCCCTTGCGTCCTTAGACACAGCTAAGGCCTTTGACTCCATAGAATGGCCCTTCCTCCTGCAGATCTTAGAGAGCTTCGGATTCGGCTCAAGGTTTATGAGATGGGTAGAAATCTTATATCAGAGACCCACTGCTAAAATACTTGTCAATGGATCTCATTCCGACTCCTTTAAACTCCATAGAGGCACCAGGCAGGGCTGCCCCCTGTCCCCCTTGCTATTTGCGATAGCAATAGAACATCTGGCCTTGAGGATCAGACAGGATGATTCCTACTCGGGGTGTCCATCGGAAGCAGGGAGGATAAAATAGGCCTTTATGCTGATGATCTCCTTCTGTTTATGGCTGAGCCTGAGCGCACTCTCCCAGGTGCAATAGCTGTAATAGAGAAGTTTGGCATTTACTCGGGCTTACACATAAACTGGACAAAATCTGCTATTATGCCCCTGTGGACACATGACTGGCCGTCAAGGTTTCACAGCCTGCCTGTGGTTGATCATTTTAAATACATGGTATTGTAATTACCAAAGACTCTTCCATGTCACTCTGCCTGACTTTTTCTTGTATTACCTTGCTGGCCAGCTAAAGTATATAGCCTCATGGGTGAAACTGGGGGATTTACCAGGACCGGAATATTGGTTGAGGGAATACCTCCACTTATCCACCCTATGGCCGATATTAGAATCTCTGCGTTTAATACATGGGAGATTGCTCCCTATTCACAAACTGGCCAATCAGGTATGGAATGCCGCCAAACTGAACTCATACAGAGATATGCCTGATGCTGCCCCACTTTGGGACAACCCCATGTTCCCACATCTGACAGCACTGGAGGGCTCTGCTGAGTGGAGACGAAGTGGAGTTACCTCCTTGAAGGACCTCTATGAGGGCGGACTACTGCGATCCTTTCAGCAGATCCAGGGGAGGTTCGCAATACCTCACTCTCTCTTTTACCGCTATCTCCAGTTGAGACATGCACTTGGAGCCCAGTTCCGTGGCATGACTCGCAATATATCCAAGTATCCCTTAATTGGCGTGTTGCGATATCAAGGGCCCAGGGGCATCATTTCTGTGCTGTATACACACTTGCTGGGAGGCCGCATGTCACTCCATCCCCTCGCGGTGGAGGAGAGGTGGAAAGTCTCCATACCCACACTCACAGAGGAGGACTGGGGAGAAGCCCTGTTAACTCCCACCAGGGTCTCACCATCAATCAATAACAGGCTAACTCAGCTGTTTATACTGCACAGAAGCTACTTGTCACCCACCAGACTGCATAAAATGGGAAGATTGTCCCACAGCAGATGTCACAGGTGTCATAATACCGGGGCAGACTTCTGGCATTTAATTTCAGGCCCTCTGGAAGGGTGTGATTGATGTCCTATCGGCTATGGTTCCTAATACAATACCGGTGTGTCCTAAAATATGTATCCTTGGAGTGTTAGATGAGGAGCGATGGACGCATCACCAGAGAATATTCCTGGGTGAGGCCCTATTTCTAGCACGGAAGGCAATAGCCTTAAGGTGGATGGCTGACACGATACCGACGGTTAGCCAATGGAAGGCACTAGTCAATCATGCAATTTCCATGGAGAGGGTAGTTTACATACACAGAAAGTGCCCGCAGAAATTCCATAAAGTGTGGGGAGAGTAGTGCTCTTCTTCCCAGACCTTACACCCATTACACATGCATTCTGTCCAGGCAGGGCCCAGCCCGTAGAACTTTACCGCTCTGCGGATCCCCTGAGCTTAAATGCTCTGTGTCCATGATGTTTCCGGAACAACTGGCTTTAAGGAAGGTCCCACTGTGAACATTGATCTCACAAATACTATGTATTTTGTACCCAATTTGTACTTATGATGCAATGTATTGTATGATGAAGCCTAGGGCTCCCCTGCGCGGGTTGTCTCAGCTTTGCAGTGTTATGATTCATGCCTTATGTTAAACTTCAATAAAACGAGTTTAAAAAAAAAAGATAGTGTTCCTAATAGTCTGCAATTTATCTAAAAACATTTTTTTTTTAATTTTTTTTGTACAGTTGTCTTCGACTTACAGCATATCGCCAGTTTACAACCTGGATCTATGGATTTCTTGGAAAACATGTACGGATACCTATTCCCTCTTGTGTAACAAGAAGAATAAGGGAGACATTTCCGGACCCAGAAGGACGATATACTGGTTTCCGATACTATCAGGATGTTCCCCTTGCTTCAGCAGATTTAGATTTAAATTTTTAAAAATTAGCATAAACAATGTTGTATTTTTGGTTTTTAAAAAGTTCATTTAAAAAAGTTTACTGTATTGATATTTTGTTAGAATTTTAAATTGTTATATATTCAAATCATTTATAATTTATTGGTAAATAAATGGTCTAAAAATAATTCTTTCCATGGAATTTAATTTTCACAGTTATGCTCTAAAACATAACTATCTGCATTATACAGCAGTCCATTTGGTTGTGTGAATTGTTCTCACTATTTAAAATAATTAGAAGCCCAAAAAAAAGCGTTTCCTTATAGTATTGAGATCATATGACGGATCTCAATACTGGATTAATTAGCTACTCAAAAAATTTTCAACGAGAGGCATAAAAATTTTCAACCATAGCCTAGAACAGAGTATAATGGCAGATAGATAATCTAATGATATCCAACGTGTCATTTCAGTTTAACTAACGCCACTAAAGGAGAGTAGTATACAGTTATAAAACTAGACTTTGTAATTAAAATTTTTAGAAATAAAGGTACAGATCACAGTAAGCAATTGATGTGTGCGTGTGTGAAATTGGTAATTTAACACTCCCTTCCCTCACAGCCCAGCTTCAAGCCACCAAAAACGAAGCCCTACCAGCTAATGAGTCTAGAAAAGTGATCACTGGAAATCAAATTTTTTTGGTTGCAACTATGATGTCCTCATTTGATAAGATTCACTTATTATTGGATCTGTCTTTGTAATCCTTTGGTAATCCCTGCAATGTACTTGTGATCTCTGTGGACTTACGCCAGGATGCTTTGTCATCATACATATCTTCTGAATTGACACGCACAGGCTGCATGGCAACATTACATCTAAACCTGGTGACAAAATAAACTTCAATTTATAATTGAGAATTTTTTTTTTTTATAAAGTAAGAATGGTACATAATACTTTCATAAATGTTACAACTATAGATGTCTTCCCTGTGCTAAACCCACATGTGTCACGCTGTGTTGCTATACCTTTTTCTCAGTACTACTAGTTTGTGAATTTTTTTAATATTCTTATTAGCCTAATTATAAATTGTAAGGAAACCACAAAAGGGCCTAACTTATCTAAACTTATATATAGTTTGCATATATAAATACCTTGAACTCTACTCTCTAGCACTTTGTTTCCCAACCAGTATGCCTCCAGCTGTTGCAAAACGACAACTCCCAGCATGCGGAGACAGCCTTTGTTTGTGCAGGCATGCTGGGAGTTGTAGTTTTGCAACAGCTGGAGGCACACTGGTTGGAAAACACTGCTCTAGCACACATCTTTGAAACCAGCGAGCACTCAGAGAAATTTTTTAAAATAATTCGACCATTCACTTCTTTGAATTTTTTTTAATAAATATAAACAAAATAAACAGAAGTCAAATGTACAGATAAACAATTTTTAAAAAAATCCAAATTATACAATATATTTTAACTTTAACAAAAAAAAAATATATAAAAAATAGTATTGGTAAGATCAACATATAAAACAGCATGTTCTAATTACCATATATACAAAATGGTGGCATAATATTGTTATATTATCATAGCAGAACTATTATTTACGAAAAAGATGTCTTCGCACCAGTTCCTCTTTGGGTGGCCTTTCAACTGGTGCTATGTTGGGTGGTAAACTGGGCAAGGCAGATTCCCATGTGGATTCGAATTTTCCCTCAGCAAGTTCTATTATACGAAGGAAAATGGGCTTCAAAAATTCTAGTGAACGTGGTTCATACAGTAACTTAACCACCCAGGCTTTGCGTGCCTTACTGTACTCAAAACGATATATTTTTTGTTGATCCTTTCCCTCTGCATCAATCCTTTCTTGTAAAACTGCTTGGACTCTGCCGACATTTGTATTATGGTCCAAAACAGCCAGTGTAGTACAAGCAACCATAATGCATCATAATAAAAATGTACTAGTTGTGGTTGGTATTTGAGTACACTGGAGTGAAAAACCTCCAATTCTCCTGTATGACAAAAAAACAAAGATGTTCTATGTCCTTTAAAAGTGCCTGACTTTGGACGATACTTTTCAATTTGTCATACGCGGCAGAGTCAGCAAGGAGCCACTTTTTATCGAGTATTTCTGGTAGATGATGGCACCTTGAATAGTCATCTTTTGATTCCCATTCATGTATATTCAAAACATGTTGTAACAGGGACTTCCATTTGCTCACTAAATCGTTAGGGTTGCCATCACAATTTCTGGAACACCACCAGAGATGGTTTTTTATAGACAAAATCCAAGACGACAATGCAGAACAATTTTTGTTTTTTGATGCTATGAGAACTTTTTGCCCAACTGACTTGGCCAGATGCCAAACATCAAACTGATGACTTATCCAAGGATATTGATCTTTTATTAGTTTTCTTATAGAGACATGGCGATCGGTTGCCACTATTCTCACATTTATATTGTTTTCTATAATTCTCTCAATAGTTTCTCTAAAACCTTTTTTTCTAAGCTAACAGAAGTAGCAGGAGGAACTAGTTGTAAAACGCTAAAGTCCACTATTTTTCCTTGGTCAGTCTCCATCATAGTATTTATACAATACTTAGCTGAAAACCCAGGGCTGTCAGATTGACCGTCCTCTGCCAAGCAAACTGGTGGTCTTCCGAGTTCTGAGACAATTTCTGAACGATTTTGTTGCTACTCTTCATGTATACTAGGAAATATGTATTTTGGCTGGTAGCAGTAATGGGTTGACCGAGATATCATACAAATATTGATAATATAAAAAAAAAATTTAATTTTGAGGAAGTGGCTCCCACTAAGCACTTTAGCACTTGACAATAGTAGGTTGCCAGTGGAAATGCGATTCACTCTGGCTGGCTGGTCCATAGCTGTTGTATATGACCCCGGAGACATTTAACATCCAAGTTAATCGCAGATCCGATCTGTCGAATTTTGATATGGGTTAGTTTACTGCCACATGTTTTCTGATACTGGCACGAATCATATTGATTAGATTTTCTAGACAACTTTCAAAAACTATAAAAAAAAATTTGTTGAACGGGTCTTTTATATCCCCTCCAATTACATCCATTTCATTTGGATCGGTAGTAACTTGGTCCAGAGGTTCAATCTCGTCCTCCAAATCATGTAGAAATGGAGATAAATCTTCGTCTTCCTCTTCTTCAGAATCTAAGATTTCATCTGGTTGGAAATGCGGATCTTCTTCTGCTGCTTCATTTTCCTCTTCCCCTTTATTTCTATCAACCAGTTGAATTTTATGACAAAGTCTGTTATATTTTTTCAAATGAGAAAGTTCATGGATTTCAAATCTGGTGGACATTTTTTTCTGCACGCAATGGTGTTGAATAAAAAACACTCTGTGACATGTCAACATCTTCCATGTCTTCAGTGAATTCAACATTTTTATCTACATCAGAATGTTATGAAAGTTCAATTCCTTCTTGTAACGACAGGTCTATTTGCCCATTATCTGAACTGTCACCTTCCTTCAGCTGGTCTTTACCCCTTTCCACCGATGCTTTGTCACAGTTTTTTTTTTATTCCAGAAAATGTTCTTTTGCCGATTTTAACTTGGTTCTTCAATAGACTGCATTGTGTTCCTCTTTGATGTGACCTTTTTTTTTGGGTCTGGATACCAATATTTACTTTTGGTACATAACAAGAATCAAGGACAAAAGTCTTCTGATCCTTGGACCAGTATAGGTCTGTATTTGTTGACTTGTCAACCATGGTATGCAAATTATAAGTCAGAAGAAGAACTTCAGTCTCTGTAACTGTTGCAGTAATCGGCAGGTGAAGTTGGATTGTGCTACCCAGGAGATTTATTTCGCCGGTGAGCACTACATTACCACTTGTACCAACAGGATGTGACTCAGCTATAGTGGTTGGCCATTCTGATACCCTTCTTCTTTTCTGTTTTCTTCGCACCAATGGGTCAGATGGTAAGGTTTGCAATGTTTCAGCAGAAATTTGACTTTGTCCAAACAGTTCTCCTGAAATATCTCCTGATGGGGTAGCGGAGCGTGATTCTGAACTAACAAAAGATTCAGAAGTTGTTTGACTGTCCGTTTCTGTAGTTGTATCTGATGACTCCAGGGTACTGCAACTTTTTTTTAGGGAAAATGGTGGGGACCGCATCAGGATGTAATTTTTTTACGTAATCCTCCTTGTTCGTAAGCAAAGTAGTCGAAGTTCTTTGAGCACAATCGATAATTATCATTTTATATTTGCGATTCCAAGATTTTTTCGACCCATTCATCCACGTTTGGAAAATGGTCAGGGGCCTGCTCTAGCCATTTCCTGACTATTCGGGGATCTTTAGGAAACACATGCATGATGAGATTTTTTTCTTTATTCCTCCATGTGTGGGTACATCCCTTTATAATGCAGGACGGCATTATGTAAATTCAACGTTTAGTTATCTGTAAAAAAAAAATAAAAAAATAAAATTTCAAATATCAATTATATCAAATTTCAAAAAACACAATTGCATAAAATAAATAACAAAGGTTTGCCAGCTATATTTGCATTTTCTCAAAGTATATAGTAATTACAGTTTGCTGACCCGCTTATCAATCTTGTAGATGGTAAAAGTTGTTAGATAAGCAGTACACCTTATCTATGTTGGCCATAAATAAATACACATTGTCGGCCTCTACGCGACCAACTGACAACTATAATCATGAAATGGGGCAATAAAATATGTTTGTATAAAGGGTAAAATAAATATCCTTATATTTCTAAAAATAAAATAAAAAAAATTACTGTAGAAATTAATCAACCAGTGTTGAAAGTAAATTCTTTGTCACGCTATAAAGCAAGCTTGAGTCACCGGAATCAGTTACTGGATAATAAAAAAAAATCCAAAAACTAAAAAAACTGTTATCTATATTATATTTTCAGCATTATATTCTTTGTAAGAAAGCTGTATTTATAAAGAGTACATAATTGATTCATAAGGAATAAAAGGAGATTTTTTGTGAAACTCATCTGTAAAATCTTTTTCTCGTTGTTTCCATTGGGGGACACAGACCATGGGTATAGCTTAGAGGTATTAGTAGGAGGGACACTATGCAAATGAAAGAGCTCTTCCTCCTCGGGCTATACCCCCAGGATCCAGCAGGAAAAACTCAGGCGTTGCAAAAGCAGTAGGAGAAGGAGAAAGAATCCAATAAAGAAAACCATCAAACCAAGGCCATGAGGCCCAACCACAAACAGAACAGAACCCCTCCTGCAACAAGCAGAATGGGCGGGAGCTGTGTCCCCCAATGGAAACAACGAGAAAAAGATTTTACAGGTGAGTTTCACAAAAAATCTCCTTTTCTCGTACATTCCATTGGGGGACACAGACCATGGGACGTCCTAAAGCAGTCCATGGGGTGGGAAAAAACATCAACACCACCAGGAAGAACGTCCAACTGTCAAACAGGAAACCACAGCCTGCAAAACCATGCGGCCCAAGACAGCATCAGCTGAGGCCGGCGAATGTAACTGGTAAAACTTAGAAAAGGTATGTAAGGACGACCAGGTATCCGCCTTACACAACTGAGACGCAGAAGCACGATTGCGCCTTGCTCAGGAAGCTCCCACCGCCTTAGTGGAGTGAGCAGCAATCCGCGACAGGGGAACTTTGCCACGAGCGCAAGAAGCCGCGGCGATAGCCGAGCGGATCCATCTCGCCACAGTGACCTTAGAGGCCGCCAGGCCCCACGAGGCCCCTCTGGAATGACAAAGAGGGAGTCCGAACGGCGAAAGGAGGAAGTAGCCTTCAGATACACCTTCAGGGCTCTGACCACATCCAGGGAATGTAAAGCGCGCCCCTTAGGGTGTGCCGGAGAAGGGCAAAAGGAGGGCAGAAGAAGGTTTGGAACAGGACGGAGTACTACTTTATCCTGATGAAAAAACAGAAAAGGCTCCTGGCAGGAAAGCGCGGCCATCTCCGATACTCGCCTAATGGAAGTAATAGCCACCAGGAAGACCACCTTCCAGGTAAGCAGTCAGGGAGACCTCCCTCAAAAGCTCAAAAGAAGCTGACTGAAGAGCCCCGAGGGCCAAATTGAGATCCCACGGAGGCAAAGGGGGGACGTACGGAGGGGCCGAACGTGTCACCCCCTGCAGGAAAGTCTTCACAGGACCCAGGAGAGCGAGAGATCTGTGAAAGAAGACTGCTAAGGCCGAAACTTGGCCCTTCAGGGAACTCAGGGAGAACCCCAGCTCAAGGCCAGACTGCAGGAAAGAAAGAATCACCGGAATGGAAAAACAAAGGGGAGGGAACCCCGAATTCTCACAAAAAAAGCAGGAAGGCCTACCAAGTACGGTAGTAAATCCTGGAAGAAGCCGGCTTTTTTCTCTGATCATGGTTCTAATTACAGAGTCCGAGAATTCTCATCTTCAGGATGAAGGTTTCAACAGCCCACGCCATTAAACGAAGAGACCGTAAATTCCGGTGGAAGAGCGGTCCTTGAGACAGGAGATCTACTCCGTCAGGAAGAGGCCATGGGGTGTCTGCCAACATCCGAGCGACGTCCGAGAACCATGCGCGACGAGGCCCACCCGGGGGGATGAGAATGGTCGGAATCCCTTCTGCCTTGATCCTGCGTACAACCTTCGCTAGCAGAGGAAGTGGGGGGAAGACAAAGAGGAGGCTGAAGTCTGTCCACGGAGCCACCAGCGCGTCCACCCCATGCGCCTTGGGATCCCGCGAGCTAGCCAGGAACACCGGAACCTCGTTGTCGAGCCTGGCCGCCCTCAAGTCCACGTCCGGACGGCCCCACCAGTGACAGAGGTCTTCGAATACGTCTGGATGGAGAGACCACTCGCCTGGATCCACCCTGTTGCGACTTAGGAAGTCCGCTGTCCAGTTATCGACTCCCGGAATGTACACCCATGGGGGGAAATGGAGGCGGCCAGGCAACGTCCAAAGAACGGCGGCGGGCTCCATGGGGGACCAGGAAAGCGCCATGCTGACCTGTGTCCCCATCTAGAAAGAAAATAACAAACTGGAGTAGATAGAGAGCGTGTCGACCTCCTTCACCGTACACTAAGCAAAGACTGAGTTTCTCCTGCTGGAGCCTGGGGGTATAGCCCGAGGAGGAGGAGCTCACATTTGCATAGTGTCCCTCCTACTAATACCTCTAAGCCAGGCATGTCCAAACTCCGGCCCTCCAGATGTTGCAAAACTACAACTCCCATCATTCCTGGACAACCTACAGCTATCAACCTACAGAAGAGCATGATGGGAGTTGTAGTTTTGCAACACCTGGAGGGCCAGAGTTTGGACATGCCTGCTCTAAGCTATACCCATGGTCTGTGTCCCCCAATGGAATGTACGAGAAAACTAAATTGATTTATAAGGAATAAACTCAGGAACACATCATGGAAAACTGAGAAAAACAAATCAGCTAATTATGCACCCTCCACTCTATACTGAACACCCCCAACAGCCCACAGGCACTAAACTAAATACGCTCTATGATTACTTGCACTTTAGAAGGACTACCACCATAGTACTCTTTCAATACCTAAAAAAAGACCCCAGATTTCATACACCAAGTGACCAGCTCCATATTTGAGGTACTCCACGATAAACCACCCCCATAAATAAGGCACTCTGTAATGTCAGGCTTCAAACACAAAATATACCCTCAAGATTTAGTAACATATTAATATAGTATATAAGACCGAAAAAAGACATTTGTCCATCCAGTTCGGCCTGTTTCCTACAAGTTGATCCAGAGGAAGGCAAAAAACCCCTGTGAGGCAGAAGCCAATTTTCCCCACTTAAGGGGAAAAAAATTCCTTCCCGACTTCAATCAGGCAATCAGAATAACTCCCTGGATCTCTCTAGTAGCTGTAGCCTGTAATATTATTACACTCCAGAAATACATCCAGGCCCCTCTTGAATTCCTTTATTGTACTCACCATCACCACCTCCTCAGGCAGAGAGTTCCATAGTCTCACTGCTCTTACAGTGAAGAATCCTTTTCTATGTTTGTGTACAAACCTTCTTTCCTCCAGACGCAGGGGATGTCCCCTCGTCACAGTCACAGTCCTGGGGATAAATAGATGATGGGACAGATCTCTGTACTGACCCCTGATATATTTATACATAGTTATTAGATCTCCCCTCAGTCGTCTTTTTTCTAAAGTGAATAACCCAAATTTTGATAACCTTTCAGGGTACTGTAGATCCCTCATTCCAGTTATTACTTTAGTTGCCCTCCTCTGAGCCCTCTCCAGCTCTGCTATGTCTGCCTTGTTCACAGGAGCCCAGAACTGTTCACAGTACTCCATGTGTGGTCTGACTAGTGATTTGTAAAGTGGTAGGACTATGTTCTCATCATGGGCATCTATGACCCTTTTGATGCAACCCATTATCTTATTGGCCTTGGCAGTAGCTGCCTGACACTGGTTTTTGCAGCTTATTAAAATTCCTAGATCCTTTACCATGTCAGTGTTACCGAGTTTTTTACCATTTAATATGTACGGGTGACTTGCATTATTCCTTCCCATGTGCATAACTTTACATTTGTCAGTGTTAAACCTCATCTGCCATTTCTCTGCCCAAGCCTCCAATCTATCCAGATCCCTCTGTAGCAGAAAACTGTCCTCTTCAGTGTTAATTACTTTATACAGTTTAGTGTCATCTGCAAAAATAGATATTTTACTGTGCAGGCCTTCCACAAGATCATTAATAAATATATTGAAGAGAATAGGGCCCAATACTGACCCCTGAGGTACCCCACTAGTTACAGTGACCCAATCTGAGTATCTACCGTTAATAACCACCCTCTGTTTTCTGTCACTCAGCCAGTTACTCACCCACATACAGACATTTTCTCCCAGTCCAAGCATCCTCATTTTATATACTAACCTTTTATGAGGTGCTTATAAATTTTTTTCAAAATTACAGCGCAGCTATATAATACAGCGCTGTACGTTCTATTGCGTCACACACTAAACAATGTGGCTCATAATCGATTAGGGATGCACGATATGGGAATTGGGAATTTTGTGCGATTACGATTAGGGCCCTAAAAATTAGTGTTAGCGATATGCAATGCAATATTTTTACTGATTTGTTCAAGAGGTCTATTTGCTCGGATTTTCCCGTATGAACCGCTGACACTAAGGCCCCATTCACACTTCCGTAGTGTAAGTCCGCACCTGTTCCGCAAATTTGGGGACGGGTGCGTACCCATTGACTGTGAATGGGCCACGAAAGTATGCGTAGAGCACACACTGTGCTCTCCACATCAGCAGAACAAAACGCCAATCTTACGGCCGCAGCTCCGCAAAAATATAGAGCATGTCCTATTCTTTGCCCACAATTGCGGACAAGAACAGGCATCTCTATGGGGAGTGCTGGCATGGTGTGCTGCGTGTCCGTAGCACAACACGGACGTGTGAATAAGGCCTTATTGTGGGATCTGTGGATGACACTCAGATGGGCTATCTGTGGATGACACTGCTATTGTGGGGCTCTGTGGATAGCACTGTTATAGGGGATGTGTGTTATGACACATAGGGCCATGAATGACACACACATGGCCTTATGTGTCCCAAATCGCACACATAACTATCTTTGTGTGTAAAGTCATTTACTACTGTCTGAAACAATTGCTCTCCAATTGATAAAATGGGCAGCCTCTGTATGGACTATGAATGCACTGCAGCAACTGTGCCGGCCCGCGCGTGACTGACATCACTTAGTCACAGTCCTCCAATTTCATTCATGAATCAGGGCTCTGAGTAAGTGATGTCAGTCACGCGCGGGCCGGCCATCACTTAGTCACAGTCCTGATTCATGAATGAAGTTGGAGGACTGTGACTAAGTGATGTCAGTCACGCGCGGGCCGGCACGGTTGCTGCAGTGCATTCATAGTCCATACAGAGACTGGCCATTTTATCAATTGGAGAGAGATTGTTTCAGACAGTTGTAAATGACTTTATACACAAAGATAGTTATGTGCGCGGGGCACCTTCATATATTTGCAGCATTTTTTGGACGGCCAAATTGTCTTATCGCAACCGTCTATTACCGCGATTCAATTATTTTGGGGATTTATCGTGCAGCCCTATAATCTCAGTTCCCTCTTACAATGTTTTTGTAGTGTGGGAAACAACATGAGAAGCATTAGTAAACAGTTAGAACATATAATCCGTACACTTTATATCTTTCTAATTGTCCTTTTATCAAATGATCTCAAATGTCTACTACACAGAATAAACATTTGGGGGGCTCCTTTGTCCCGCAGACTCATGCAGCCCACAGTTTATTGTTGTGAATAAAAGTCATTCCATAAAGGCCTGCCCATGGTCCCTGCAATAACTGACATTGTGCCCAGCGTCCCTGCAATAACTCACATTGTGCCCAGCGTCCTTACAATAAGACATTGTGCCCAGCGTCCATACAATAAAAGACATTGTGCCCAGCCTCCCTGCAATAACTGACATTGTGCCCAGCGTCCCTGCAATAACTGACATTGTGCCCAGCGTCCCTGCAATAACTGACATTGTGCCCAGCGTCCATACAATAAAAGACATTGTGCCCAGCCTCCCTGCAATAACTGACATTGTGCCCAGCGTCCCTGCAATAACTGACATTGTGCCCAGTGTCCCTGCAATAACTGACATTGTGCCCAGCGTCCTTACAATAAGACATTGTGCCCAGCGTCCTTACAATAAGACATTGTGCCCAGTGTCCATACAATAAAAGACATTGTGCCCAGTGTCCATACAATAAAAGACATTGTGCCCAGCTTCCATTACTTTAGGCATGGCGTCCTTTCTCTATTTATATATTAGCCCCATTGATCATCTAATTCATAAAATCAACGGATGATTAGTGCTTTTGAGAGAGCACTTACTTTTGATCTCTGTGCTTTGCTCTCTGTCTCCAACCCTCACCAGCATGGGCGTAGCTAGAAATGACTTGGCCACATAGCAAAATTTTTTTATGGGGCGCCACCCTACCTGATATCCCACCCCCACATACCAATCGTACCATCAACCCCTTACAGAGCTCAGAACCAAACACCCCTATAGGACCTCCCACCCCAGCATTCCCCACAACCCTTCCATAATTCCAACTAAGCATCATCCACAGATCCCCCACCTCATTGCGCTCCACAGACTGCCCCCACACCTCATTGCGCTCCACAGACTGCCCCCCACCTCATTGTGCTCCACAGACTGCCCCCCACTTCATTGCGCTCCACAGACTGCCCCTCACCTCATTGTGCTCCACAGACTGCCCCCCACCTCATTGCGCTCCACAGACTGCCCCCCACCTCATTGTGGTCCACAGACTGCCCCCCCTCATTGCGCTCCACAGACTGCCCCCAACCTCATTGCGCTCCACAGACTGCCCCCAACCTCATTGCGCTCCACAGACTGCCCCCACCTCATTGCACTCCACAGACTGCCCCCACCTCATTGCGCTCCACAGACTGCCCCCCACCTCATTGCGCTCCACAGACTGCCCCCCACCTCATTGCGCTCCACAGACTGCCCCCTGTTAGGAATATTCATTTCTTCCCCTCTTATTGGTAGTTGGTACCCCTGGTACTAGACTTCGGTATTCAGCTTGATTTGATTCTTTTCTAGCGCTAGGAGAGCAGCATTGACACATGATACGATTCTGGTATACAATGCCACTCTGTCATTTATTACGTACATGTGAAATATATAGTCGTAGTCCAATGACATGATGTTTAAGTTTATCCAATGATAGAGAGACACGAGTCTTAGCTACACATTTGTTATCTTATCTGTAGAGTCAAAGCTATATGTCAGCAAAACAGTTCCTCGAGAACTCTCTCACCTCCATGTTCCTGATATATTAATGTATATAGACCTTGGACTGCCACGTAAGCATTTACAGCTACATTACAGTCCAAAGTTCATTCCACACAAGCAGCAATGCCCTGTTCATATTAAAGTATAGATGAAAACTCAAAAAGCCCATATAAAATAGCTCAGTAATAGAACCCTTCAATCCCCTCTTAAAAACCATCTACATATTTCATTTTTGGTTTTTTCATTTTGTTCCTTTCAAAATATTTCTGTAAATATTGTTGGTACTCCTCTGGAGACCCAGGGTTTCTTGAGGTACCTGAATGTATGCAACTTGTGGTGTATCTGAGACTCGCCTACATCTCATAAATGTATTAACTAATGAGGGTATACATTGGATACAGTAACAACACATGTTTGTATAAGGTCTCGTGGACTCTGTAAATCTGTAAGGCACGATGAGCTAACATTTAGGGCCTTCACTATCCTGGTTATACTATTCTGTTCAGAATATGAGGGTCCAGGAACAACTGGATCTTGCTCCTGAGCTCCTTTAGAGACTGTGTGATTATTTGGTGCACCACATAATAAACTCATCTCCTCTGGATGATAAATACAAGTGGTAATGAGTCCGATTGGCAAGAAAACACAAAGACTAATAATCAGCAGCAGACAAACAAATCTCCCAGAATATTGTGGGGTCTTCATCTTCAGCCTGTGGCAAGGCTTCTTCTGAGCTCCGCTCTTTGTCTTCGTTGGACACCGGAGAAGAAACCTCAGGGATCCTTTTCACTCTGCTAGCATGAATCCAGATCGGAGCCTCTTCTGTGAGAATCGCCGTTCTAGTGACTGCTACCACCGTGGTAGGGGTCCGAATGCCAGCTCCTTTGGATCTTTTCCTTTACGTAGTACCCTGACCACCACCGTGTCTCCAGCTCGGAACGAGTGCGTCGGTTCCTGTGGAAGAGAGGGAAACTTACAAGCAACTTTTTCTTCAGTTTTGTGACATATTCTTCCTTATTCTGGTCTATGTCGCCTTCCTGTACCACTAGGGGGTGATTTGCCCAAGGAGTTGGAAAGGGCCTACCCATGAGGATTTCAACGGGTGACAGTCCTAACCTCTTATTAGGAGTCATTCTTATTTCTGCCAATATAATAGGTAGGGTTTGTTTCCATTTCTCAAAAGTACCTGTTGTGGCTTTCCTAAGTTTGTCTTTAACTGTTCGATTCATGCATTCTACAAGAAATTTTTGATGCTGTTGTGCTCTACTCTGTAAAAATGTGCTATGAAAAGTGCAGCGCTGTGCTGGGGTATACATGGTTTCCCCTCTTTGCAGACCAATCCAGTGTGTGGATTTTTCTGCAAAACAGGATAAACCCAACCTTTTCCTCGAGTATGTGCTTTGCAATGTATAACAGCTATTCGTGAGGAAAGCTGGAGGACGGCCAACAGATCATCTATAAGCTGGGAATGAGATATTTTCTTACCGTCAGCTGTGGTGAAACCCCTGCGTTGCCAGATTACCCCATGGTCCCACACAACCCCGTGTGCATATCTGCTGTCTGTGTATATTGTGACAGGTTTGTTTTTGTGTATTTGACATGCCCTTGTAAGTGCTATTAATTCTGCAGCTTGGGCTGATTGCACATGAACGGGTCGTGACTCAAGGATAATATCTGGCAGCATCACTACTGCATATTCTGCACAGTAGACGGTATCGAGTGGACGTGAACATGAACCGTCTACAAACACTTCTGGTGCGTCCGGTATGGGGGTGACTGACAAGTCTAGTCTGGGGGAGGTTTCGTATTCGAGTACCTTGAGACAGTCATGTTTGTCTGGTAAAAAGTCTTCTGTCCCTTTTAGTCCTAGTAATGCATTCAGTATAGGTGCTGGTCCTGCCGTATGTGAGGCATATTTAATCTGTAATGATGGATCACTGAGTAAAAGGACTTCATATCCTGACAATCTTTGTGCTGACATGTTCTGCGTATGAATACCTCTGAGTAGTCCCACTAGTCATGGATAGTATGCAAGACAGTGTGGTGTCCCAGTGTAAAAGGTGTGGCCAATTCCACCATCATCGCACAGGCCGCAAGAGCACATAGACATGCCGGCATCCCTTGTGCAGGGACAGGCATTACCTTTGAGAAAAAAGCACAAGGACGCAACTTTTCCCCCGTGTTCTTGAGTGAGTACCCCCGCCATGGTTTTACAGTTTTGTTGTGCAGACATGTGGAATGGTAGGTTATAATCAGGGAGGCCCAATCCTGGGCTACACATCAATGAACATTTCAGAGTATCGAAAGCATTCAACATTCCTTTTGACCATCTTATTAGCTCTGGGGATTCTTCCAGAGTGGCTTGCCTCAAAATATTGTCATATTAAGAACAGTCGGGGATCCATTGTCTACAGTACTTTATCATACCAAGAAAGGACAGCATTTCCTTTTTGGTGTGGGGTGACCAGACCCACAATAGACTGGATTCTCCCGGGACTGATTCTTCTTTCCCCCTGTGTGAGGACAAAGCCCAAGTATTCAACCTGCTTTTTGCACCACTGCAGTTTCTTTAACGACACTTTATGACCACATTCTAACAATCATTTCAACAAGGATATACCATCATTTACACTTGCCTCCACTGACATGCTGCACAACAGTAGATTATCAACATACTGCATCAGGATGGAGCCTTGGGGAGTGCCAGGGTTTCAAAGTGGCTTGGAGGACAATGCTGTACACAACTGGTGAATCAGCATACCCCTGTGGCATTCTACCCCAGGTCAGTTGACGTCCCTCAAAGGAAAAATCAAAATGGTACTCTTATTAAACAGACGGCTTCCGCGGGGATGGAGGAAAGGAGAGTTGTGACATCAGGAACCACTGAGGCTATGGGCACAATGAGATTGTTGATTGCCCTCAAATCCTGGACAAAGCGGGTAGCACCATCTGCCTTTGTCACAGGATTGATAGGGGTAGAGTAAGGTGAAATCACCTCCTCGAGGATTTCTTCTCAGAAATTCTTCTATCATTGGCCGTAGCCCCTCAATCTTTTCCTCGGACAGTGGGTATTGCTTTTGATACACTGGTGTGGCAACGGGTTTAAGATTGGCTTGATAAGGTGTGCAATCAATCAGGCCGGTGTCATAGTCGCCCTGTGACCATAGTGAAGGGTTTATGTCTCCTAGCTCAGGGTGGTCCTGTAAACTAACAAAAGTACATATAGCCGGGGTCACTATGGGCATGGTTACTGAGTGAATACTTAGTCCATCATTTTTTACTGTCACTCCCAAGTCCAACTTCACAAACAGGTCCCTTCCTAATAAACTTACAGGGCAATCTGGTGTGATGCTGAAAGTATGGTCGGTGATGTATTCACCGTCCACTGTCTCTATTGGGAGGACACTCGTTTTATATGTTTTAGTTAATACCCCGTTGATTCCCATAGAGGGGTCAGACTTTCTTAAAGGTCCCTTGTACATGTCTTTGTTAAACACACTGGAGGTGGCGCCGCTGTCTACCATAAATCCTACCTTCTTTCCTGCAACTTTAAGCAAAATAATCGGTGTATCTTTCCAGTGGGTGGTGACCTGTGTGAAAGCTTGGGTGACTCCCTCCGGGCCCCGTCAGTAGGGTTGTTGATGATTCCAATCAATGGGGAACCTGGGCTGAGTCTGCGTACCCTGTCTATCTGTATTCTGTCCCCTTTGTGTCATGGGCTGTTGTTGGCTGTGTGCTCCCCTGATTCTGCGTGTCTCTCCTGGGTGTTGTGTACTTTCTAGCCCAATGTCCCTGCTGTCCACAGTTATAACAGCAGTTATTCATGGTTTGGAAGTCTTAGTTTCTATCATTTGATCTATGAAAGTTTCCTGCTGTCTTTCGCATATTTCTCCCTTTACAGGCTTTCTTTAAATAAGCCACTGTGCCAGACGGAGCCACAGTAGGCTTGGGGCAGTGTTTAATAATTTTATTAAGGTCATCTATGTCCAAAGCCTTTTTCATCAGTTGATTACCAACTGTCAAAAAAGGCATGGATGTCTCAGGTCCCCTTATCTCACTATCCTTTTCCACTTAGCCCTTGTTCCTTAAATTATATCTCGATACAATTGAGGGTGGGGGTTGTTAACTAACTGTGTGTCCTGCTATTATGTGACTGGCTGCTATTAAATCCTGAGCGCTAAACAGTTAATTTTATGTACATATGAAGGTGGGGGATACATCTGATGTTTTTTATCATTTTCATTCTTAGTCTGTATCTCATGTAGTTTTCTATCGTCTTTTGATCTTTTTAAACCTTTTGTCACATGTTGGGGTCATACCAGTGGGGAGCTATCTCTAGCCATTGTTCTCCTCCTTTCTGCATATAATACATATCCCATGAAGGGTCAGGTTCAAAATACGGCCAGGCGGCAGTGTCACCTAAGCATAGACCCTTGACCATGTCCATGTGATATATGCTATTGTCTCCTTCCCTGGGAAAGGGGTCTACCACTTCCATTGCCTCTGTCCATCCTGCCAAATTATCTACCCATGGGTTAACAAGGTAATAATTTGTCGGACTGACTCGGGCAACATATTATTTACATGTTTCTCCTGGTTCTAGTTTAGGGCATTCTGTCTTAGATTTTTGACTACTCATTATCAAAACTTATTTTCTTACAAAAAGAATTCAAAACAATAATAGCAAAAAACAAAACAGAATGTTAGTCTTGGGACGACAGCTGTACACTTACCACCCAGCCTGTCACTTCCCCTTATATAAGTATGTTAAACAAAACAACTTATCATGCAAAACTTCTACAATTATCAAACAACTTATCATGCAAAACTTACAATTATCTTATTAAGAATCAAATCAAGCTGTGAAACCTCTGAAGTATGCTTTCCTTGTTACTGGACTTCCCTAAATTCCTAACTTGACAGTTCCCTGAACTGTGTACAACTCCCTGAGTTGTATCGTATGTGTCCCTGACACAATACTGGGTACTCCCTGAGTACCTAATCTGACAGCTCCCTGAGCTGTGTACAACTCCCTGAGTTGTATCGTATGTGTCCCTGACACAATACTGGGTACTCCCTGAGTACCTATGACAGTTCCCTGAACTGTGTACAACTCCCTGAGTTGTATCGTATGTGTCCCTGACACAATACTGGGTACTCCCTGAGTACCTATCTTGACAGTTCCCTGAACTGTGTACAACTCCCTGAGTTGTATCTATGTATCCCGGATACAAAAAACTCTGTACTTACTCCGAGACGTGGCCAGTGCCCTCGGATCGGCCAGAGGACAAAATTGGTGTCTCTTCTCACCAGACCCGAGGATGACCTTCTCGATCCCGGACAGAGCCCCCAGATTGTTAGGAATATTCATTTCTTCCCCTCTTATTGGTAGTTGGTACCCCTGGTACTAGACTTCGGTATTCAGCTTGATTTGATTCTTTTCTAGCGCTAGGAGAGCAGCATTGACACATGATACGATTCTGGTATACAATGCCACTCTGTCATTTATTACGTACATGTGAAATATATAGTCGTAGTCCAATGACATGATGTTTAAGTTTATCCAATGATAGAGAGACACGAGTCTTAGCTACACATTTGTTATCTTATCTGTAGAGTCAAAGCTATATGTCAGCAAAACAGTTCCTCGAGAACTCTCTCACCTCCATGTTCCTGATATATTAATGTATATAGACCTTGGACTGCCACTTAAGCATTTACAGCTACATTACAGTCCAAAGTTCATTCCACACAAGCAGCAATGCCCTGTTCATATTAAAGTATAGATGAAAACTCAAAAAGCCCATATAAAATAGCTCAGTAATAGAACCCTTCACCCCCCACCTCATTGCGCTCCACAGACTGCCCCCACACCTCATTGCGCTCCACAGACTGCCCCCCACCTCATTGTGCTCCACAGACTGCCCCCACCTCATTGCGCTCCACAGACTGCCCCCCACCTCATTGCGCTCCACAGACTTCCCCCACCTCATTGCGCTCCACAGATTGCCCCCCCACTTTATTGTGCTACACAGACTGCCCCCACACCTCATTGCGTTCCACAGACTGCCCCCCACTTCATTGCGCTCCACAGACTGCCCCCCACCTCATTGCGCTCCACAGACTGCCCCGACCTCATTGCGCTCCACAGATTGCCCCCACTTTATTGTGCTCCACAGACTGCCCCACCTCATTCAATTTTGAACGGCTCCGTTTTCTATCGTGCCTGAAAAAACACATCCGTCCTCACTGACTTGCACTGTGGGTCACGCTGGCTCCGTTTTGCTCCGCGTCCCATGACGGAAAGGAAACCGCTGATTGCTGCGGTTTCCTCTCTGGTATGCAACACAATTTTACCACTCACCCACGACAGCACCACGAGAGAGGATGGATCCGCCCCCACAGACAGGAAACCTGCAGCACAAAAAGGCGGAGACTCCTCTCTGCCCTCAGTATGATTTCCTGTCTTTGGGGGAAGCCTGCAGACCTTCCTTCTCTCCCTCGGCTGCCCTATTACCTTTCGATCCCCCCTCCTGGATGCGGCACACTGTGCACAGGGGGTCATGCAGAGGCGCGATGGCGATGGGCTCCTGAGCGCTGGGGGGCATGATGCTTTGGTGCTTCCAGGCACGAGTAAGCATCCAACGCGGGCGGGAATCCAGGAGCGCGTATCGGAGGAGAATTCTGGCCGGAGGGGGAGGAGCCAAAGTGCCGCTTACGTGACCTACCACTTCCGGGTATGAGATTGAGGCTTGGATCGCACAGGAACCGTCTTGTGCAAGGGGGGAGTGCTTTAAAAGGTGCACAGGAACCTGAATAAGGCTGCCGGCATCCACTGCAATAGTCTGCAGTATCAAGCCCTGTGTGTCCGTCATGGAGGAGGAAAAGAGGGAGCTGACAGAAGATCCGGTGGCCAACCCAGTCTCAGAAAAACCTAAAAAGTCCCTGTCTAAGAGGCGCCACAAAGAATGTGCCATATGCAGGGTATCTTTAGCGTCTGACTATAGTAAAAAGTTATGTCAGCAGTGCATAGACAAAACGGTGGCGGAAGAATCCCCGTCTTTTTATAACTGCCTTCAGAATTTTGTTGGAGCAGAAGTTAATGCTTCCTTATCCTCCAAAAAAATGGAACCTTCTACAGTATGAAAAAAGAAAGGACGAGACTCAAGAATTGTATTGTCGGGGTCAGATCAGGAAGAGGAGCCCCGCTCTGGTACTATAGATTCAGACGTTTCCTCTTGCTCCTCTGACTCGGATGATAACGGTATTAAACTAGCTTTTTTTCCAGTGGAAGATGTAGACAGGCTATTGAAAGCAGTAAAGACAACTATGGGGATAGAGGATGTTAAAGAGGCAAAGTTGCTTCAGGACTTTATGTTTGGAGGACTTCAAACTAAACAGACTAGATCTTTCCCAATGCACGAGAATGTCTCCGCTTTAATTAAGGAGGAATGGCGCAAGCCGAATAAGAGAGTTTTTATTTCAAGGAACTTGAAAAGAAAATATCCCTTTTCGGAGGAGGTGGTTGCCATTTGGAATAAAGCTCCTAAGGTGGATGTGGCCATATCTAAAGAGGCTAGGAGGGAGGCTCTCCCTTTTGATGACATGGGCTCCCTTAGGGACCCTCTTGATAAAAAAGCTGACTGTTTCTTAAAGGGAGGCTTCTACGTCCTCTTTTCGGCCCTCGGTAGCCTCTACCTGTACGGCCAGATCTTTAATAGTGTAGGTTTCGGAATTAGAAGAGCAATTAAAAAATAAGAGTCCTAGAGAGGATATTTTAGCTAGCCTCCCCACAATAAAGAAAGCAGTGGATTTCCTGGCAGATGCCTCTGCGGATGCTGTAAGATTATCAGCCAGTGCAGCAGGTCTATCAAATTCAGCCCTTAGAGCCTTAGGGTTAAAAAATTGGAAAGGCGACTTACAATCAAAAAAGAGATTATGTGCTCTTCCGTGTGAGGGAGAATATTTGTTCGGATCAGCTTTGGACGACCTATTAGATAAAGCCGCTGATAAAAAGAAAAAATTCCCAGCACAGGTCTCCTTTTTTTCTAGGGATAGATCAGGGCGTTCCTTTCGTTCTTTCAGATCCTTTCGAAGTAACAGGGAAGAATCTAAGGACGAAAGGTCTTATAAACCCAGACCCCGCAGCGAGGGAAATAGACCCTTTTTTTTCAACAAACAATCCAAAACAGATAAAAAGACTGATCAGCAATGACGCCAGGCCTCAGGTAGGGAGAAGATTAAAGTTTTTTCTCCCTGCTTGGGAAAATATCTCAAACAGTCTATGGATACCCTAAGGGAGGGGTTGAAGTTGGAGTTTCGCGAATATCCGCCAAAAAACGTTATGGTTACAAATTTAGCTCAGAAAGACGGAGAGGCCATAAAGCCAGAAGTAAGGACGTTTATTCAAAAAGAGGTGCTGATACCGGTCCCGAAGGGTCAGGAGGGAGAGGGATTCTATTCCTCTCTCTTTTTAGTAAAAAAAACGGACGGTTCTTTCAGAACCATAATCAAGCTAAAAAGATTAAATCGGTTTCTCCAGGAAAAGAGATTCAGGATGGAGACCATCGGCTCCACAATAAACCTCCCATTTCCACAATGCTTCATGGCCGTCCTAGATTTAAAAGACGCGTACCTCCATATTCCGATACACAGAGACTATCAAAGATTTCTGAGGGTCGCTATACAGATGGAAGAGGGGTTAACACACTGGCAGTTCCAGGCACTTCCTTTTGGCCTAGCAATGGCTCCAAGGATCTTTACCAAAGTGGTAGCAGAGATATCAGCACACATCAGGGAAAAGGATATTCTCTTTGTGCCTTACCTCGACGATTTTCTGATAGTGGCAGCATCTCAGAGTGCTTGCGAATCAGCAGTCCGGGAAGTGATCTGCATGTTAGAAAAACTAGGCTGGATTCTAAACCACAAGAAGTCAAGACCAGTGCCACTACAGCGTCAACTTTTTCTGGGTTTGATCCTGGATTCTGTACAGCAAAGATGCCAGAAGAAAAGATATTGTCTATTCAGCAGAAGATCAAAAACCTAATTCAACAACCCCGAATCACAATAAGAAAAGGTATGTCGGTCCTGGGAAGTTTGACATCCTGCATTCCGGCAGTCAATTTGTCCCAGTTTCACACACGACCGCTGCAATGGGAGATCCTAGAAACTTGGCAGAAAGGAAGTCTTCCGCTGGAGATGAATTTTACTATCTCTGCCCAGGCACTGTTGAGCCTAAATTGGTGGATGAAAAGGAGGAATTTAGATCAGGGTCTACCATGGAGAAAAGGCAATATTATCTGCCTGACCACAGATGCCAGTCCTTGGGGCTGGGGGGCCCACATCCTAGACATGTCCTTTCAGGGAAGGTGGAAAGGAACGTGCTAACAGCTTCTTCGAACATCAATGGATGTTCAATGAAGGAGCTTTTAGCAGTAGAACAAGCAGTAAAAAGGGTCCTTCCAGTTTGCAGGGGCAAAGAGCGGGGGAGCAGTATACTTACAGTCCGTGCGGCTCCCGGGGCGCTCCAGAATGAAGTCAGAGCGCCCCATGCGCATGGATCACGTGATCCATGCGCGTGGGGCGCCCTGACGTCACTCTGGAGCGCCCCGGGAGCCGCACGGACGGTAAGTATACTGCTCCCCCGCTCCCCCGCTCCCCACTACACTTTACCATGGCAGCCAGGACTTTAGCATCCTGGCTGCCATGGTAACCATTCAGAAAAAGCTAAACGCCGGATCCAGCGATGCGTCGAAACGACGTTTAGCTTAAGGCCGGATCCGGATTAATGCCTTTCAATGGGTCAAGTGTTTCATTGCGGCAAGTGTTCAGGATTTTGGGCTGGAGCAAAAAGCGCAGCATGCTGCGGTATTTTCTCCGACCAAAACATTCCGCTCCTGAACTGAAGACATCCTGATGCATCCTGAACTGATTTCTCTCCATTCAGAATGCATGGGGATAAAACCGATCAGGATTTTTCCTGCATAGAGCCCCGACGATGGAACTCTATGCTGGAAAACAAAAACGCAAGTGTGAAAGAGCCCTTATGCGTTTCCTCCTTTTCCCCTAATTCCGAGAGTCTTGAGGAAAATCAGGGAGGACCAGGCAAGAGTGATCTTAATTGCCCCATTCTGGCCGAGGAGGCCATGGTTCACATGGCTAAGGAAGTTATCAGTGTCGGATCCATGGGTCCTCCCCAACCTTCAGGGTCTACTAGTTCAGGGTCCCATTTCTCATCCTCAGGTGGACAAGTTGCACCTGACGGCATGGAACTTGAACGGCAACTTTTAACTAGGCAGGGTTTTTCAGTAAATTTAACTAACACCCTTCTGAAAAGTAGGAAAAGAGTAACTATGTCCATCTACTCTAGAACCTGGGGAAAGTTCCTTCCATTTGCAGGGCTTCAGTTCAATAACCTTCCAAACTCGCCTCTGGTAAATAAGGTATTAGAATTCCTCCAAAAAGGTATAGAAATGGGTCTTTCCCCTAGTACCTTAAAAGGTGCAGGTTTCGGCCTTGTCAGCCCTTTTTAACGCTCGTTTAGCATCAGACCCTTGGATTTTGCATTTTTTTAAAGCAATCTCAAGAGCTAGTTTGTATGTTCCCCGTAATGTAGCTCCCTGGGACCTAAATTTAGTTTTGCAAGCTCTGACTGGTCCCCCTTTTGAACCTATTAACCAGATAAATATAAAATACCTTTCCCTAAAACTTTGCCTGTTAGTTGCTCTTACCTCAGCCCGTAGAGTGTCTGAGATTCAGGCTATCTCTATAAACCCACCTTATACTACAATCTTGCAGGATAGGGTTATTCTAAAGCCTGACCCGGCTTTCCTACCAAAAGTGGCAACAAAATTTCATAGATCACAGGAAATTATCCTTCCGACTTTTTTTGAGAACCCTACTTCTGAAAAAGAGAGGGCCTTCCACTGTTTAGATGTCAGGCGATGTCTCATTCAGGATCTGAATGAGACTAAAGAGTGGAGAAAATCGCCTTCGCTGTTCATTCTTTTTCAGGGAAAAAATAAAGGTCATCAAGCCTCAAAGAAGACGCTGGCAAGATGGATCACCTCGGCCATCACGCTGGCATACTCCTCCTTGGGGAAAGATCCCCCTGAGAATTAGCATGCACATTCTACAAGGGCGATTTTAACCTCATGGGCAGAACGATCAGCAGTCTCCATTGAAGATATCTGTAAAGCTGCAGTATGGTCTTCGCCCTCTACCTTTTTTAACCATTATCGTTTACTCCTAAACTCACCTGCTGACTAAGCTTTTGGGACTTCGGTTCTTTCTGCTGTTATCCCACCATAGGCCTCCTTGGCTCTCTCTCTCGTGGCGCTGTCGTGGGTGAGGGGTAAAATGAAAATTACTTACGGGTAATGGGATTTTCCTGAAACCACGACAGCACCCCTGTTTTTTTCCCTCCCTTTTCATTCTTATCTGGCTGTGGTTGTGTGTTCACGGGTGTCGCAAAAAAAAAAAAAAGAAGAAGAAAAATCTGGACCATTACATTAAACTAACCTATACGGCGGAGTTCCTCAAATCCGTGGAAACGTCATACTGAGGGCAGAGAGGAATCTCCGCCTTTTTGTGCTGCAGGTTTCCTGTCTGTGGGGGCGGATCCATCCTCTCTCGTGGTGCTGTCGTGGGTTCAGGAAAATCCCATTACCCGTAAGTAATTTTCATTTTCACACAGCTGTCACAGCATACAAGCACAATGCAAAGAGATCATTACAGTTTCCAGAGTAGTTCTATTAATTCCTATTCACTGAACTTCTCCAATGGCGACTGCAGGACTCCCTCCCAGCTCTCTGGGTGCTCAGACAAAAAAACAGTATGTTCGTTTTGCCTTTGCCCGATTATTATGGAAGCGTTCAGGGTGCCTGCCCATCCTGCATATCCCTGAATAAAATATATATATATATATATTTTTTTTTTTTCATTTGTTCAAGATCTGTCTATGGCCCATTGAGTAACTAGCATATGTATAAATAAGTGTATGTGTGTGTGTATATTATATATATATAATCTCATAATAATAGTTTAATTCTGTCACTAGGCTACTTTCAGATTAAGAGGAGCTTCATGAAGGTGAAACCAGTGATGCAGTACCGTAAGTGTAAACTACTCATAATACTACCAAAGATTCTGTAGTCATAACAAAAATAGGTTTCACACTGACAGTGGACTTTCTTTTTGCCATAGGGGGAGCTACACACCGAAGCTGCGGAAGAAACTGTCGGAAGCCGGCCTTCACGAGAAGCACGACCTGGAATGCCCGTTGTTTGCCAACTATCAGCTTTACCTGAAGGATCATTTTGGAGATCCTACCATTAAGCAGATGGTAATTTATCCCCCCCCTCTTCTTCTTTCTTTTATTAATTGATTAAAGGGGTTCTGCAGTTTATTTAAACTGATGATCTGTCCTCTGGATAGATCATCAGCATCTGATCGGCGGGGATCCGACACCCGGGACCCCTGACGATCAGCGGCGCTGGCAGTAGCGCTTCGGCCTCCTCGCTGTTTACCGCAGGCCCAGTGACGTCACGACGAGTATCACTGGACTGGGCGGGGCTAAGCACTGTTCTCTTGAATGAAGCTTAGCCCCGCCCAGGCATACTGGTCGTGACGTCACTGGGCCTGCGGTAAACAGCGAGAAGGCAGAGACGCTACTGCCAGCGCCGCTGCCTTCTCAAACAGCTGATCATCAGTTTAAACAAAGTGCAGAACCCCTTTAATTGTATACATGGGTTGACACTGCTTGTTTACTTTCAGACGGAGAATGTTTCCAGATTCCTTTATTTCATGGACGCGGAGAAGATCAGCCTGGACTTTCTACAAAATACTGATAAGACGAAAGAGTTTGTCAGCACTCTGTTTTTTAGCTTAAGTTTTAAGTTTAAGTTTAAATGTATCCCACGGAATGGTAAAAAACTATATCTGTCATATAGGTAACTTTGCCAAGTACGTGGTGTCCGCAGACTTTCCGGATGAGATCGAGGAGAAGAACAGAGAGGCTTCCGAGGTCTTTCTGCAAAGGCTGAAGAAGCTGACGATGGAAATCAACGAAAAGTCTGCGAAAAGACGGAAGCGGGTGTAGGGCCTATTGAGTTTAGTAGTGAACAGTTCGGTATACGTGTTCGTGCCTTAACATAACCCTTGTTTTTTTATCAAACACAGGCTTCAGCCTTCTCCCGAGGCGTGCCGCAAGGTGTTGCAAGTGGCGAGAAGTCAGGTGTGCAAACTCTTCTCACGGGCAAACGCAGGCCAAGTGCTGGAGGAAAAGGAAAAGATGCTGGCCTGTTATTACCTGGAGGCGTTGATCATGATCGAGCACCTGAGAAAACCGTCTGCTGTCCAAAACCTGGCGGTAAGGCTCTTGTTACAATTCTGACTAGCCGACTTGCCATTGCAATCACTGTCTACTGACAGACAACCCGAGATGCCTCATAATTTTATATATATATATAAATATATATATATATATATATATATATATTTATATATATATATTAGGGTTGTTTCGGGTATCGAAGTTTCGATACCCAATCGATACTTTTCTCTGGTATCGAGCTCGATACCAGGATTAGTATTTTATCGATACTGGTCTGCGCCACTCTCAGCGTGGCCATGTTCTCCTCGGCAGCACAGGGAGAAGGAGGCGGACTCTCCCTCCCCCTGTGCTGCCGCTGCCAATCAGGAGAGACGGGAGGAGGAGAAGAAGGGGCGGGCGCACTAGCCACCAATGAGGAGTGACTTTTACTATACAGATGCAGGCAGAAGAAGCTCATTGCCGGGACACCTGCCTGTGACCGGGCACTGCGATCCGAAGGCAGTTAACCCCTCAGGTGCCGGCAATGAGCTTCTTCTGCTTGCATCTGTATAGTAAAAGTCACTCCTCATTGGTGGCCAGTGCGCCCCCCCCCTCCCCAGTATTAAAGACATTGGCCAGTGTCCCCCCCCTTTCCCCATTATTAAATACATTGATGGCCAGTGCGCCCCCCCGATCCCCCATTCCTCCCTCCCCCCAGTATTAAAAGCATTGGTGGCAGTGGCCACAGGGTCCCCTCACCTCCTCCTCATTGGTGGCAGTGGCAGTGATCGGAGCCCCAGCAGTGTAATGCTGGGGCTCCGATCGGTTACCATGGCAACCAGGACGCTACTGAAGTCCTGTCTGCCATGGTCAGCTCCCTGCTGCTGTGTGCACAGAACACAGGGCAGCAGGGAGAGGGTGAGATCCTATTCACCCTAATAGAGCTCTATTAGGGTTAATAGGATGAAAAGATCCCAGGTTCTAGCCCCTAAGGGGGAAACAGTTAATAAATAAACTGTAAAAAAAAAAAAAAAAAAAATAGTTAAAAAAGTACACTAAAATATTAACTATAAATCACCCCCCCATTTCCCAATTTTACATATAAAATATATAAACAATAAATAAAATATTACATATCGCTACGTCTCAAGCCCAAACTATTAAAAAAATCCTCTTAAGCGGTGAACGCCCATAAAAGAAAAAAAAAAGAAAAGAAAAACTGCACAATTAGCCATTTTATTTTAGTCGCCATGTCCCCCCAAAAAATAGGATCGGACTGTTATATTATTGGCCGGATGTTCCATATGGTAGGTGAAGGGTTGGTGACCCGTTTATTCCCCAAGTGCAACGTTTCAACCTACTCCATGAGGTCTTTGTCAAGCAAAGTCATTGCTTGACAAAGACCTCATGGAGTAGGTTGAAACGTTGCACTTGGGGAATAAACGGGTCACCAACCCTTCACCTACCATTGGAGTGCTGCCTTCGTTCTTTGTACACTGTTTATATTGGTCCGTGCCTGGACCTCTAAAGGATTTGCACCCATCCACTCTTTTTGGCTGTGCTGCTGGGTACTTTTTGTATTAATATATATATATATATATATATATATATATATTGTGGGGAGTCGCTCTGGTAGATAGCAGTGCGGGTGCAGTATAGAGGCAAAACGGAGTACAGAAAGTGTAGCAAACAGTGTTTAATTCACACTTGCAGCAAATACACAGCAAACAGTCACTTGGTGTTAATTCACACCCATCAGAAAACGTGCGGCAAAACAAAATAGTCCAAAACAGGTTCCAGTCACCTGGGAGGCTTTAGGTGCAGGTTCGCACCTGGCTGTCAGTCCAGCCGCAAGGCGATCGACCTCCGGCTTCCAGGCCGTCTGCACTCCTCCTTGCTTGGGCTCTTGCTTCCAGCCCAGAGAACTCCACACAGCACAGCATGGATCAGCACTCCCAAACTCAAGTGATTCCACAGCCTAACAGCAGCTCCAGGACAATCACACTCAGCTGCTGAGGAGGCTGCCTTTTAAAGGCCCGGATAAAGTCCGGCCTGGACCGTGGGGAATAGGCACCCACCCAACTCTTTGCCTACTCCCAGTAAGAGCCGGCCCGGATTGGCTTTGCAGCCAAACTAAATATCAAATTGTCAAGCAGCACTAGCTGCTGCTGACACAAAAAACCCGGCTCTTACCTCACCGAGGCCAGGAACCTCGGTGACACGTACCTCCCGTCGACAACGGTACCTTGCACCTTACCACATACCCCCCCCCCCTTTGTTCAACCCTGAGGGGGTGAACACATGTGAGGCAGTGGACACGGGACAGGGAATCTGCGTTACCCTGCAAGCGGCCTGCCCTGTGTTCCACCGAAAATTTGAAATTTTGCAAGGATAGGAACCACCTGGTGACCCGAGCATTCCTCTCCTTGGCCTGGCTCATCCACTTGAGAGGGGAATGGTCGGTCACCAGACAGAACCTCCTCCCTAACAGGTAATAGCGGAGAGATTCGAGTGCCCACTTGATGGCCAGGCACTCCCTCTCCACTATACTATACCTGGTCTCGGCTGGGGTGAGTTTACGGCTCAGGAAGACAACGGGATGTTCTTCCCCATTGACTTCCTGAGACAGTACTGCACCGAGACCTACCTCCGAGGCATCCGTCTGAACGACGAACTCCCTGTTGAAGTCGGGTGTCACCAAAACCGGGGACCCACACAGGGCCGACTTCAACGCGGAGAAAGCCTCCTCCGCCTTCTCACTCCAGCTAACCTTCCCAGACTTTAGCCCCTTCAACAGGTCTGTCAACGGCGCTGCTATTGTGGCAAAGTGGGGCACAAACTGCATGTAGTACCCTACAATTCCCAGGAAGGAATTTACCTGCCTGGTGGTGACCGGTCGGGGCCAGTTACAAAAGGCCTCTACCTTAGTTACCTGCGGCTTGATGACTCCCCGCCCAATAACATATCCCAGATATTTGGTCTCTTCCAACCCAATCGCACACTTCTTTGGATTGGCGGTTAGACCAGATTTCCTCAGGGCATCCACTACCGCCTGCACTTTGGGCAAATGGCTTTCCCAGTCGGTGCTGTGGATGATTACATCATCTAAGTAGGCCGAAGCGTACCGACGGTGAGGTCGCAGCACAATGTCAATTAACCTTTGGAAGGTGGCGGGGGCGCCATGCAGGCCAAAGGGTAACACCTTGTAATGATACAGGCCCTGCGGGGTAACAAAAGCGTTTTTTTCCTTGGCCGACTCCGTTAAGGGTACTTGCCAGTATCCTTTAGTGAGGTCTAGCACAGAAAAATAACGGGCTTGTCCTAAATTCTCAACAAGCTCGTCTACCCGGGGCATGGGATACACATCAAACTTGGACACTTCATTTAACTTGCGAAAATCGTTGCAGAACCGCAACGTCCCATCCGGCTTGGGTATTAGAACTATGGGACTGGCCCACTCACTTTTCGACTCCTCAATGACATCAAGCTTCAACATTAATTGCACTTCCTCCGCGATGGCCCGTCGCCGAGCCCCGGGTACCCTGTATGGTTTTAACCGGATCTTGGCCTGAGGCTCAGTGACGATGTCATGTTGGATGAGAGACGTGCGGCCAGGGAGGTCCGAGAACACATCCGTGTTCCGACTGATGAACTCCCTGACTTCCTGAACTTGTTTGGAAGACAGGCTGTCTGCAATTTTTACCGTGGCTACCGCTTCGCAGGCCTCGAATTGTGGGGCTGGACCCTTCTCACCCAGAAGCCCTGGCCGGGGGCTGTGGTCGTCGGCGTGTCCCTATCTTTCGACGGCTTTAGCAAATTCACGTGGTACACCTGCTCCGGCTTGCGCCGCCCTGGCTGGTGTACTTTGTAATTTACTTCCCCTACCTTCTCGATTACCTCATAGGGGCCCTGCCACCTAGCTAGGAACTTGCTGTCCAGGGTGGGTACCAGAACCAAAACCCGATCTCCCGGATTGAAGTCCCGTACCCGAGCCTGACGATTGTACACCCTACTCTGGGCTTGTTGCGCTGCCTCCATATGCTCCCGGACCAAGGGCAACACCCTTTCCATCCGTTCCTGCATCTGGGCGACATACTCAATGACACTTTTGTGGGGGACAGGCTGTTGTTCCCACGCTTCCTTGGCGATATCCAACAGGCCCCGAGGGTGTCTGCCATAAAGCAGTTCGAAGGGCGAGAACCCAGTAGAGGCTTGGGGCACCTCTCGCACTGCGAACATGAGATAGGGCAGAAGCAGATCCCAGTCCTTCCCATCTCTAGACACCACCCTCTTTAACATATTTTTTAGAGTTTGGTTAAACCTCTCAACAAGCCCGTCTGTTTGCGGATGGTAAACGGACGTCCGCAATTGCTTTATACGTAATAATTTACACAGTTCCCTCATAACTTTGGACATAAAAGGGGTCCCTTGGTCTGTCAGAACCTCTTTTGGCAGGCCCACACGGGAAAACATTTCCATTAACTCTTTGGCAATGAGCTTAGCTGAGGTATGTCGCAGAGGCACCGCCTCCGGATACCGAGTGGCATAGTCGAGAACTACCAGAATGTGTTTGTGGCCCCTGGCAGACTTTGGTACAGGCCCAATTAAATCCATAGCGATTCGCTCAAACTTCAATAATTGGCAGAGGTACCAGAGGACTACGGAAATGTGGCTGGGGGCAGTTTACCTGACAGGTTGGACAAGATTTACAATATTCTTCTACCTCCTTAAACACACCAAGCCAATAAAACCGCTGCACTATGCGGTCTTGGGTTTTCTGCCACCCCAAGTGTCCCCCAAGAACATGTTGGTGGGCAAGCTCCATGACAAGCTTGCGATACGCTGTGGGCACCACCAACTGTTCAACAGGTTCACCCCGGATTTGGTTCACCCGATATAACATTTCTTGGTGAACAACAAAGCGGGGAAATATTAACTCAGCCCCTGGTTTCTGGGGTTTACCATCAATTTCCACCACATTCTCCCAGGCCCTGGTTAGGGTTTGGTCCCGGTGTTGGGCGGTCCCAAAATTGTCTCCGGAGACGTGGAGGTCTGCCAACTCAGGTCCTGGTGGCAAGTCCTCCATGTCTCCCACCATTACACTCAGTGGGGGTGTCTCCTCCTCTATCACAGAAGTGGTGGTCACCCCTACCGCGGGCCCTTCGGACTCGGACTCCCAGGGCTCTGGCCTCCCACTGGAACCAGGCCACTCTGCCAGGGTTACCCCTGTCTCATGGCTATTAGTCACTTTCATCTCAGGCCATAGTGACGGAAAACCAGGGAAGTCTCTCCCAATTATCAGTTCATAAGGTAGCTTTGTGGAGATCGCCACTTCACAAGTCCAGGTGCCGGCCGCCGTGGTTAGAGACATTACAGCAGTGGGATAGTCCTTTAAGTCTCCATGTATGCACACCACACCAACTTTTCGGCCCGTATACTGGGTGGGCTGTACCAGGGCAGCACTTACCAGGGTTACTAGGCTCCCTGAGTCCAGCAGTGCCACTGTCAGGTTATCACCCACTTGCACCTGGCATAGGTGACGATTGTCTATTGCCTCGGGGGTGCCGGTTGCACACAGTCTCCGGGCATACATGGAAGCCCGGTACCCATAATTAGTCTCCATGGGTTCTCCCCGGTGGGGACAGTCGGCCCTTACGTGGCCAGGCTCCTGACACCGCCAGCAGACAATCGGGGCCGGGTCCACAGGGGGCACACCCCGAACAGGTCGCTCAGGTATCAGACGTCGGGACTGAATAGGAGACCTCCGGGGTTTGACCGGCCCCCTCCCAACAACACCCCCTTGCAAGTTTTTTGTGGCCTCATAGCGCTCCACCAGATCAACCATTTCAAGGGCATTAGTGGGGGATACCTGGCCGACCAGAACATGTCGGCCAGCAGACGGTCCAGCATAGCAGTTGGACTTAGAACATCAGGCTGCAGCCACTTTTGCAACCTGTGCAGCAACTCATAGTACTGCGGCCTGGCGGGTTCAGCCGTTTTAAAGTCCCACTGGTGGACCCGCTGAGCCCGGACCAACACGTTTACCCCCAGTCTGGCCAGGATCTCCCCCTTCACCGTGGGATAATCAGCAGCCTGGTCATCTGCTAAGTCAAAAAAAACTTGCTGGGGTCCGGATGCCAGGAACAGGGCAACCACCTCAGCCCACTGGTCACGGGGTAACTTTTCCCTCACGGCCACCTTCTCAAAGACTGCCAGACATGTCTCAACGTCGTCCGAGGGGGTCATTTTTGGGATCGCCGCACGGACCGCTTTCCGGGCATCATGGTCGTGGTGGGACGCTCCTGCAGCTTGTAACACCATCACGTGCTGTAATAGCAGCTGGTTGGTCTCCCGCTGCTGCACGTTAGCCTCTATGAGAGCCTTCACAGCAGCCTCCATGTTGCCAGAAATTCCTGCTTGCAACTTTGCTGGTTTAATATATTCCATGCATTCGTGCACAGCAAAACAAACAAACTTCGGCGTTCACGCCAGCCTCACTGCGCATGCCCGCATCCGACACCAAATGTGGGGAGTCGCTCTGGTAGATAGCAGTGCGGGTGCAGTATAGAGGCAAAACGGAGTCCAGAAAGTGTAGCAAACAGTGTTTAATTCACACTTGCAGCAAATACACAGCAAACAGTCACTTGGTGTTAATTCACACCCATCAGAAAACGTGCGGCAAAACAAAATAGTCCAAAACAGGTTCCAGTCACCTGGGAGGCTTTAGGTGCAGGTTCGCACCTGGCTGTCAGTCCAGCCGCAAGGCGATCGACCTCCGGCTTCCAGGCCGTCTGCACTCCTCCTTGCTTGGGCTCTTGCTTCCAGCCCAGAGAACTCCACACAGCACAGCATGGATCAGCACTCCCAAACTCAAGTGATTCCACAGCCTAACAGCAGCTCCAGGACAATCACACTCAGCTGCTGAGGAGGCTGCCTTTTAAAGGCCCGGATAAAGTCCAGCCTGGACCGTGGGGAATAGGCACCCACCCAACTCTTTGCCTACTCCCAGTAAGAGCCGGCCCGGATTGGCTTTGCAGCCAAACTAAATACCAAATTGTCAAGCAGCACTAGCTGCTGCTGACACAAAAAACCCGACTCTTACCTCACCGAGGCCAGGAACCTCGGTGACACGTACCTCCCGTCGACAACGGTACCTTGCACCTTACCACAATATATATAAAACCAAAAAATGGACTGCACTCCCATAAGTAGCGTGAAGATAAAAAACTTGATTTATTCACACATGGTGGTACAAGGCTTTTTTTTTTTTTAGCGTGAAGATAAAAAACTTGGTTTATTCACACATGGTGGTACAAGGCAACGTTTCAGCTCACAATCAGCCTTTCTTAAGCAGTGAAATGAGTGAGACAGAAAACGTATATAGTGCTCAAACATACATGATTGGTTAATCAACGTGAAATCCTATTGGCGGATCAATTTGCATACAAAATCACAGAGTGGGAGGCACCAACAAAGTTGCAAACAATGTGAGCCTCCTTGAAAACATATACATACTCAAAAACTGTGTTCCAATCTATGTGAATATAAATGAATACATAAATAAACAGGTGTATCAATATATATCGATGCATATGTGTAAAAGTACATACGTGTTTATATGTAAGAAACGAGAGAAGAACCCGCCGATCACCTGCCAGTGTGTGCTGACAACCACCTCCTATGGTTGGCGTACCTAATGCGCACACTGCGCATGTTAAAGAATAGCATCACTGAGTCAAAGGTTGTATTACCGGCGCGCAAGCGCACTGGGATATGAATAACCTGCCCGCCATCTTAGGTAAGGGCAACAATACCCAGTAATACCGGGCGCCTATGCCGTCAGATAACAGCGCTAGCGGCCCCCTTGTACTACAATTTTTAACAAGAATAGCAAGTCGCATAGCTGTTTTTTTTTTAAAAAGGCCACATGTGGAAAAAATTACCACGGGTGAGATCAAGGATGGGAGTCCAGACCTTCCGAACTCTACTCACCAGGGAACATAAGGTTCCAACACGTCAGTGCTGTCACCCCATATAGTACCCCAATTAATACTCACAAATAAAGTGGCCTTGTACCACCATGTGTGAATAAACCAAGTTTTTTATCTTCACGCTACTTTTGGGAGTGCAGTCCATTTTTTGGTCTTATATTTTGGAACTAGCCCCTCCTAAGGACTTTGCACCCCGGACTTACACAACGGATGGTGCCATCTTCTGTTTTGGATATATATAATATATATATATATATATATATTTTTTTTTTCCCCCGTTCTCTTACAGGTGAAGAAATGGTTGGAGAGGGACCGGTGTCAATATGCAGGCAACACGGTGACGGTATTAAAAACTTAGGCAGTGCCATCGTGCTACCTGAAGAGGAGGAGCGAGTAAGTGTTAACCCTCTTCTGAAACGACATATAGTAACGTATAGTATATAAAACCGAAAAAAGACATTTGTCCATCCAGTTCGGCCTGTTTCCTGCAACATATTCCTGTTGCCCTGTATGACCTCTCTCTTATTTTTTCTTCTTCCCCAATAAATACCGTCAAGCCAATGATTAACACACTCCGCTCTACCTATACAGATATTCGACATTTACTTCCGGTCCATACGACACACATTGCTGAAAGTGGAGTCAAGCGCTGAGAATCGTTTTTTCCTGTCCACAACAGTAAAACCGATAACAAATCCATGCACGGGCCTCCAGAGGTTTCAAGAAAAGTAAGTTACCCATGGAAACTTAGCTTAAACTTTTTTTATTTTTACATACATTTTGTGTCTTATCCATCCATGCTAACAACTCTTACCACCATACCGTTATATTTCAGCAGGCACCGATCACGAATAAAGATGCGATAGAGGCCATCGAGAGGTGGGCACGGCAGAATCTCAGCATCGAAGACAAAGATGCTTTGAAGCAGTATCTGCACCCGGGAGACCCTGCAGAAGTAAATCGAGATGCGCTCATGAAGGCAGGTTGTATTTTGCACAATTTAGGCAGAGATACACCAGGGTAAGAGTTGATTTTGTTCCTAAATCATATTACGTTTTTATGGTTGTTCGCTCAGTTCTCCCCACTGTACCCACAAAATAATTTGCATATCTCTTTAACTTCACAGACCTTCACCAAGAAAGAGGCAGAGGAGGGAAGAAGAAGTAGTAGAAGAATCGGAAGAAAGCAACAGGAAGGAGAGCGGCGTGACATGGAAGAAGATCCTGAAGAACTTGCGGTGGACATCAGGGAAGAAAGCTTCAAAAGGCTGCTGACAAGTTGTCCGGTGAGACTGGACCACTCACTCCCATCACTGATTACTTGTAAGGACATCAGTCAGCTCCATGCTCAGTACTGCCAGGACAGATGGCGAAGGAGACAGTACCAGATTTGTATAACCGACGTCGTCAGTAAGTTATTTTTCTGCCGATTAAAATGAGACGTGGGCATCATCATTCGGTGTGTATGTTTTAACGTCTTTTTTTTTTAAACATTTTCTCCTAGAACACTTCAGGAGCCTTCCCATGGAGGAGATGATCGACATCTACATGGAGCGACCGGGCTGGACAAGCAACCTCCCCAAAGCTGCAGACGTCCTAAAAGGCGTGGAAACCTCCGCAGTCACAAAGAAAGCACGGACGCTTTCCCAACTTCGAGGCAAAGGTGGCGTCTCAGGACTAGGAAGGACTAGTCGCCGTCAAAGACCAAGCTAAAGGTGGACTAGCTTTAAAGACCACTCGGGTCTTCAAAAAAGGAGAGCTCGTCTGCGACTATCACGGAGTCCTGATGGATGGGAAAGGAGAGGAGGTGCAGCGCTCCATCATGGACGGGAAGTGCTACATCTACTTCTTCAAGCACAAAGAAAAAAAGATGTGTGTGAATGCCACGAAGGCCCCGTGCGACTGCCACCCCGATAGGTCTTCCACGTTCGGACGGCTAATCAACCACTCGCGGAAGAGAGCCAACCTGAAGCCGGTGGTGAAGTGCACGCAGGAAGGAAGAGTCCCAGTGATACTCTTCGAGGCTACGAAAGATATTTCTCCGGGGACCGAACTGTTTTTCGACTACGGAGTGAGGAGACGCACTTACGGCGAAGCAGCCGATTTGGAATGGCTGGACACTTGATGATTAACGGTATCGTTCAATTGCCTTGCTGTACTCATGTTAAAAGGGGCTGTCTGTTTTCCTATAACGATATCCTACCCTCGCGATAGGTCAGAGATAGCAGACTGGCAGGGCGCCGACCCCTAGTCATTACTGCGGCGTAGAGCAGGTGCCATTGCAGCTCCTCCCGTCTCGCCACGGTCAAGCGACTGGGACGCGGAAGGCGGAAGGAGCTGCAATTGCCCCCATCCGCCTCCGCAATATCGGCGGTGAGAAGACTGACAGTGAATAGAGCTCTTTTCGATCCTTGCCCTTATCCTGAAGATAGGCCGTCGATATAGTAAAGCACGGTTCCACTCGAAGACGTTCCATGCATATCGCGTCCGTTTCTTGATCTTACAGGTTCTGTTAAAGCGTTATTTAAAAAAAAAAAAACGTTAAAGAGTAACTAAACCTTTGAATTTAATTTTAACACGATGTCCCTAACGCCCTAATGTTATTTATTTATTTATTTATTCATTCATTGATTCCGATCTACTATCTTTACTAATTTTGTATTTTTCTCTAAAAGTCAGTTCTCTGTACACCGACGACTGCTCATCGGGTTACGGAGTGAGAAATTCATGAATAGGGCTGCAGCCGCGCTGTGAGTATGGACAGGAGAGCGTACTGCTGCTCCTGCCAGTGCTCCCTGGAGGTTTACCGACGTCTGGCATAGCACTTCGGTACCATGCCGGGATTAGCTGAGCAGACCAGCATCCTGACTGCCTAGAGGAGCAGCCAGAAGCAGGAGCCCGCTCCGCTCAGCTAGTTAAGTAATGGGTACAGAGTTCCCATGTGCCATGCCAGGAGCTGAAATATGTGCTTCTGCCCGTACTCATAGCGATCCTGTGGCCTCACTCATGAATCTCACACTCTGTACACCGCAGAGCAGGAGGGTGAGTTTCAAGCCACAGGGAATGGAGCACTTTGGGGAAGTAAAAGTATCATACAAATACAAAATTAGTCAATGACGTATACTGTACGTTTATTTTTTTTTAATCTTTCTTTTTTTTTACGGCACTAGGGACATCATATTAAAATTTCATTCAAAAGGTCAAGTTACTCTTTAAAAGGGGTTTGTCTCACTATAGTAAGTTGCATTTATCATGTAGAGAACCTTAATACCAGGCATTTCCTAATGTATTGTGATTGTCCATATTTACTCCTTTGCTGGCTAGATTCATTTTTCTATCACATTATACTCTGCTCATTTCCATGGTTACAGACCACCCTGCAATGCATCAGTGATGGTCGTGCTTGCACACTAAAGGAAAAAGCGTAAGCCTCTCTGGTGGCCGTGACCATGAGAGGGCACCTAGGCTAGTCCACCCTTTTTCCTATATTGTGCAAGCACTGACTAGCAGTGTCTAATGTGATCGAAAAAAGAAATCCAGCCAGCAAAGGAAGCAATATGGACAAGTGAGTGGCTTGTATTAACTTCCTCTATCTGATAAATGTCACTTACTGAAGCGAGACAACCCCATTAATATTTGATTGTTCTCTTTGAACAGATGTACCCAGATTTTAAGGAACGGTCTGTCTTCCTATATCGATATCCTATCCTTGTGACCGACAGGTCAGCGATATCAAAATGGCAGGGGACAGACTCCGAGTTGTTATTGCAGAGGAGAGCAGGTGTAATTGCAGCTCCTTCCTGTCTCGTCGCGTTCAATTGACTGGGATGGAAGGAGCTGCAATTACACACGCCCGCCAACGCAATGGTTATGGTGAGCAGGCGAACATTGAGTAGAGCTTTTTTTTTTTCTTTTTTTAAGTCCTTGCCCTTATCCTGAAGATAGGCTGTCGATACATGAAAGCGAGGTTATATTTTATGTGTAATATTATGTTTGATGTTCTAATAAAATGTTAAGTTAACATATAAATATGTATTTTAAGCTTAATGCTAAGTACTACTGTAGGCGCAGTTCAGTCCATACTTATCCGAAAATACACCCAGGGCCGTTTCGGATGCTGGAACAGTCAATCGGCAAGAAAACGCCATACAGATATAAAATAATTGATTACAGTCATGTGAAAAAATTAGGACACCCTTTGAAAGCATGTGGTTTTTTGTAACATTTTTAATAAATGGTTATTTCATCTCCGTTTCAACAATACAGAGAGATTAAAGTAATCCGACTAAACAAAGAAAACTGAAGAAAAGTCTTTTCAAGATCTTCTGTAAATGTCATTCTACAAAAATGCCTATTCTAACTGAGGAAAAAGATAGGACACCCTTGCCCCTAATAGCGAGTGTTACCTCCTTTGGCTGAAATAACTGCAGTGAGACGGTTCTTGTAGCCATCTACCAGTCTTCGACATCGGTCTGAGGAAATTTTACCCCACTCCTCAATGCAGAACTTTTTCAGCTGTGAGATGTTTGAGGGGTTTCTTGCACGTACAGCCCTTTTCAAGTCACCCCACAGCATCTCAATGGGATTCAAATCTGGACTTTGACTTGGCCATTCCAGGACTCTCCATTTCTTCTTTTTCAGCCAATCTTTGGTTGATTTACTAGTATGTTTTGGGTCATTGTCATGTTGCATGGTCCAGTTCCGCTTCAGCTTTAATTTTCTAACTGATGGTCTCACATGTTCTTCAAGCACCTTCTGATACACAGTAGAATTCATCGTGGATACTATGATGGTGAGCTGACCAGGTCCTGCTGCAGCAAAGCAGCCCCAAACCATGACACTTCCACCTCCATGCTTCACAGTTGGTATGAGGTTCTTTTCTTGGAATGCTGTGTTTGGTTTACGCCAAACATGTCCTCTGCTGTTGTGTCCAAATAATTCAATTTTGGACTCATCTGTCCAAAGAACATTATTCCAGAAGTCCTGGTCTTTGTCAACTTTATCTCTGGCAAATGTCAGTCTGGCCTCGATGTTTCTCTTGGAAAGCAAAGGTTTCCTCCTTGCACACCTCCCATGCAAGTTAAACTTGTACAGTCTCTTTCTGATTGTAGAGGCATGTACTTCTACATCAACAGTAGCCAGAGCCTGCTGTAGTTCTCGAGATGACACTTTAGGGTTTTTGGAGACCTCTTTTAGCATCTTGCGGTCTGCTCTTGGGGTGAACTTGCTGGGGCGACTCAGTCCTGGGCATGTTGGCAGTTGTTTTGAAAGCCCTCCACTTGTAGACTATCTTCCGGACAGTGGAATGGCTGATTTCAAAATCTTTTGAGATCTTTTTAAATCCCTTCCCAGACTCATAGGCTGCTACAATCTTTTTCTGAAGTCCTCTGACAGCTCTTTTGTTCTCACCATGGTGCTCACTCTCACTTCAACAGTCAGGAGCACACCAAACTAAATTTCTGAGGTTTAAATAGGGCAAGCCTCATTCAACATGCAGAGTAACGATCTACTAATTATGTGCACCTGGTGTGATATACCTGTGTGAGATCTGAGCCAATTTAAGAGGGAATACATGTGAGGGTGTCCTATCTTTTTCCTCAGTTAGAATAGGCATTTTTGTAGAATGACATTTACAGAAGATCTTGAAAAGACTTTTCTTCAGTTTTCTTTGTTTAGTTGGATTACTTTAATCTCTCTGTATTGTTGAAACGGAGATGAGATAACCATTTATTAAAAATGTTACAAAAAACCACATGCTTTCAAAGGGTGTCCTAATTTTTTCACATGACTGTATATACATACACACACATATACAGCAATACAAAACATACAGGGTAAGGCTACTTTCACACCTGCGGCAGAAAATGCAAGGAATCGTCTGGACACAAACTGTAGCACATACTGGTTTGTGTCCCGCTGATTCTCTGCACCTTTGCAAGATTGTGTCCGGACATCTGCCGGACCCCATCATGGTTATGGTGCGGCAGGCATTCCGCCTGCATCCAGTAGTGCCAGACCTAGTGGATCACTAATGTAGATGTGAAGGTAGCCTAATACAGAGCCAAATAGCTATACATCATGTGACGTCTCCTTCGATGTAGATGGTCTCTTTCCTCATCTTTTCCATTCAGACTAGACTACCATTGAAGGGTTCTATTACTGATCTATTTTGTATGGGCTTTTAAGTTTCATCTATACATTAGTGTGGATGGGGCATTGGAGCTTGTGTGGAGTGGACTTTGGACTGTAATGTAGCTGTAATACGTTAACTGAAATGTGTAGCTAAGACATGTGTTACTCTGTGATTGGTTAACGTAAACATCATGTCATTGGATTACGACTATATACGTCTCATGGAAGTAATAAACAAGTCAGAGACTTTGCACAACACCCAATTGTGGCAATCCTGGCCAGATAAGAATCAAATCAAGCTGAATACCGAAGTCTGAGACCAGGGGTTCCAATAAAGAGGGGAAGAAATGAATATTCCTAACAACCATGATGATTTCTTTCAGCCCACCTCTCGTCTTGGCATATTACTTTCCTACATCATCCTCCCACCTTCTCAACATCCCATCATGCATCGCCAATACTGTGCCCGCTGTGCTCCCCAACACTATACCGCAGAAACAGATAAACACCCTGAAAATACTAATTACACACATATAGTGCCACTTCAATTATGATTGGAACACAACGCACTAATTAAAAAAAACAAAAATGCACCCAGCAAATTAGTGTCCCTAACAGTGTAAACATAATGCCCCCTAAAAATAACTGTACTTAGCTGATACTATCCCCTCCCAAACTGTAATATTGCTTTCCAAAGTCACAACAATATTAATCAATCATTCTGGTGAACAAGCCTGAGAAAGCAGATACGTGTCCGTACACGAGACGTCACTGTGCTGGGACTTCTAGTCCCACACATACAACACTCTGATGACGAGTCAGACATGTCACTCAGGGCAGGACTTGCATTCACAAATCACTAAAACTTGCTTAGCCTACTTATAGATTGCTGTTCATCAGATTTACAGTGCTACAGATTTATTTAATTTTTTTCATAACTTGGACAACCCCTTTAAATAACAACCCCCCCCCCCACTCGGAGATGCCCACAACCAACTTCTACATAGAGCCACTTCCCCTTACTATAATAAAAATAATGAAAAAATAAAACACATACTTACCTCCATGCCACTTTCAGGTATGAGATGCATGCCTCGTTCGACCTGTGTACCTCCCTGTACGCTGCCCGTCTCCGTTGGTGCCATGAAGCTTGCGGCCTATCGGAGAAACGGGGAAAGGAGACGCCCCTCCCCTGCCCCACCATTCATTTGTATGGAGAGCGATACAATTGAATATAGAGATATGCGCTTCCTAGGGTTGTTGTGGGTATCGAATTTTCGATACCCAATCGATACTTTTCTCTGGTATCGATCTCTACACCAGGATTGTTTTTTTATTGATACTGGGCACCCACGTCTGAGCAGTCTGGATAGGGAACTGTTGGAGTGCGTCACGGCGCTAGAGGAGATCCAGCAGGCTATCCGGGGGTCAACAACGGGAAAAGCACCCGGCCCGGATGGCATCCCGATTGAAGTGTATCCTAGATATACAGATATCCTCTTTACGGACGATGTTGAACTGACGCTGCCCAGGGATACTGAACCGATAGAGGGTTTTGCCCCCCAACGCATCGTAATCTTCCGGCAGTGAGCCAATCAATTCAAATACTTAGGTTTTATGATAACCGGAGACCCTCTCCTCTCCTTTACACTGGACATTTAACCCTCGTTTTCCATATTCACTGATCAATTTTAATGTAAGGCAGTCCCTCCCCCTATCGATTATGGGCCGCCTCTGCATCTTATCCAGATGGTCCTACTGCCAAAGGCACTATACCTATTAGAGCACGCTAGTACAACTGTCCCGCGATGGTCCCTTGATCGTCTACACTCGATGATGCTTTTATCTGTGGGGAAAGCTAGAAGGAAACTAGCCCTCCACCCTTTTACAGAGACCTAAACTATTAATCTGTTTGCTAGACGTGCTCTACCGTTGCATAGGCTAGCGCATCAAGTGTGGTCAGCATCAAAACGAAAAGTCCTACGATGACCTTCCAGATGCGTTACCTCTGTGGGAGAACCCTACGTTGACTCACCTGTTGCAACACGAAGGCGCAGCATTGTAGAAAGTGCACGGGTGCTGAGAGATCTGTAGGAGGGAGAAACTTTGTACTCCTTTTCCCAATTGCCGTTAAAATTTGCGAACCCGCGGAGCCTGTTTTTCAGATTCCTACAAGTTAGACATGCACTCTCTGTAAAGTTTGGGAATAGGAATGAATAGATTTCATCATAGCTGTTCATCGGTACCCTAACAACGCAGGGACCTGGAAGACTTATTTCAGCACTCTACACAAACGTTATAAATACTAGAATGACCGTGACCCCATTACTGGTAGAGGGCAAATGGAAGGTTTCCATTCCCTCACTATCAGCTGAATAATGGGTTGGAGCCCTTGCAGCAGCCCCTACAAGAGTCTCTCCTTCTGTCAACCATAGGCTTATTCAGCTACACATTCTTCACCGAAGCTATCTTACCCCTACCACCAGACTATATAAAAAGGGTAGATTGTCGCACAGTAACTGCCATAGGCACTCTCAGGCCAATGCGAATTTACGGCACACGGTTTGGCAATGCCGATGCATTCAAGATTTCTGGCATGCATACAGTGACAACGCTCTTGTCCGATCCGGTGCCAGTCCCTGTGTGTGCCAGTGCTTGTGGCTGCCCCATACAGTAGAAAGTCTCCTTGTGGCTGCCCCCATACAGTATAAAGTCTCTTTGTTGCAGCTCCATACAGTATAAAGTCTTCTGGTGGCTGCCCCATTCAGTATAACGTCTCCTTGTGGCTGCCCTCATACAGTATAACGTCTCCTTGTGGCTGCCCCATACAGTAGAAAGTCTCCTTGTGGCTGCCCCCATACAGTATAAAGTTTCTTTGTTGCAGCTCCATACAGTATAATGTCTCCTGGTGGCTGCCCCATTCAGTATAACGTCTCCTTGTGGCTGGCCCCATACAGTATAACATCTCCTTGTGGCTGGCCCCATACAGTATAACAGGGCTTGACAAATTTCCTTGGAATCTAGGAGCCAGCTAAAAAAGTTAGGAGCCAGACGGAACCTCGTCATAAAGCCCCCAGTAGATGCCCCTATAGCGCTTCTCCCCCCCCCCACTTCTTCATAGAGCCAACCAATGATGCATGCCAGTACATAGGGCCCCCATAGTGGTCCTTCCCCTCTTCTTCATAGTGCCCCCCATAATGTGCAAGTATATAGGGTTCCCCATAATGTAAAAGTATATAGGGCCCCCATAGTGCGCACCCTCTTCAATTTGTTATATGACACGTCAGACGCTGCCAGCATCCAAGTGATTGCCCCTGGCAGCCGCCATGACATGTGGAAACCCTTAGGGACCCCTAGAGGGGTCCGGAGGGGAGGGCAGAGGGGTCCGGAGGAGAGGGCAGAGGGGTCCGGAGGAGAGGGCAGAGGGGTCCGGAGGGGCGGGCAGAGGGGTCCGGAGGGGCGGGCAGAGGGGTCCGGAGGGCATACACAGCGGGCACAATGACACTTTACTGAGCACCACAACCCCCAGCTGGCGCTCAGCCTCTGCAGTCCCCACTTCGCTACAAATCCCACCTGGGGCTCAGCCTCTGCAGTCTCTGTATCACTACAACCGCCAGCTGGGGCTCAGCCTCTGCAGTCCCCACATCACTACAACCCCCAACTGGGGCTCAGCCTCTGCAGTCCCCGAATCACTACAACCCCCAGCTCTTTTCCCCTCTTGTCATTCTCTTTCCCCCTTTTGTCATTCTCTTTCCCCCTCTTGCCATTCACTTTCACCCCATGTCATTCTCTTTCCCCCCCTTGTCATTCTCTTTCCCCCTGTTGTGATTCTCTTTCCCCCTGTTGTGATTCTCTTTCCCCCTCTTGTCATTCACTTCCCCCCCCCATGTCATTCACTTCCCCCCCCCCCCCCTTGTCATTCACTTTCCCCCCCTTGTCATCCCCCCCCCCTTGTCATTCTCTCCCTACCCTCCTTTCTCATTCTCTCCCCCCCCCCCTCCTCCTCACCCACCTCTAGTGTAGCGTGGCCGAGCACACATGGGCGGACTGACAGGAAGTGCACATTGTATGCGTACTTCCTGTCAGTCCGGCCGGGTACAGGAGACAGATGCTGGGCTGGGCCACGCTACAATGAGGGAGTGACAGGAGGGAGCGCTGAGCGCTTCCCTCCCATCAGTCCCTCTCTTCATGCTGCGCCCGGGCGGTGCGCCCTCATGGACGCGCCAGCCTGAGCAGTGCTGCAGCCGCCTGAGGCTCTATATAGAGCGCTCGGGCGGCTGCAGCATGAAGGGGGCCGACACTCCTAGTCCGCCTATAGGACACGCTGGCCCAGCGCCCTGGCACCTTAGAAAGCGGGCTGACAAATACCCAGGCGACCTGGCGCCTGGGATTTGTCGAGCCCTGCAGTATAACGTCTCCTGGTGGCTGCCCCATACAGTATAAAGTCTCCTGGTGGCTGCCCCATACAGTAGAAAGTCTCCTGGTGTCTGCACCATACAGTATAACGTCTCCTGCCCCATACAGTATAAATTCTCCTTGTGGCTGCCCCATATAGTATAAAGTCTCCTGGTGTCTGCCCCGTACAGTATAACGTCTCCTGGTGTCTGCCCCACACAGTATAACGTCTCCTGGTGGCTGCCCCATACAGTATAAAGTCTCCTGGTGGCTGCCCCATACAGTATAACGTCTCCTGGTGTCTGCCCCATACAGTATAACATCCCTGGTGGCTGCCCCATACAGTATAACGTCTCCTGGTGTCTGCCCCATACAGTATAACGTCTCCTGGTGGCTGCCCCATACAGTATAAAGTCTCCTGGTGCCTGCCCCAAATAGTATAAAGTCTCCTGGTGTCTGCCCCATACAGTATAATGTCTCCTGGTGTCTGCCCCATACAGTATAACGTCTCCTGGTGTTTGCCCCATATAGTATAAAGTCTCCTTGTGGCTGCCCCATACAGTATAACGTCTCCTGGTATTTGCCCCATACAGTAGAAAGTCTCCTTGTGGCTGCCCCATACAGTATAAAGTCTCCTGGTGTCTGCCCCATACAGTATAACGTCTCCTGGTGGCTGCCCCATACAGTATAACGTCTCCTGGTGTCTGCCCCATACAGTATAACATCCCTGGTGGCTGCCCCATACAGTATAACGTCTCCTGGTGTCTGCCTCATACAGTATAACGTCTCCTGGTTGCTGCCCCATACAGTATAAAGTCTCCTGGTGCCTGCCCCAAATAGTATAAAGTCTCCTGGTGTCTGCCCCATACAGTATAATGTCTCCTGGTGTCTGCCCCATACAGTATAATGTCTCCTGGTGTTTGCCCCATATAGTATAAAGTCTCCTTGTGGCTGCCCCATACAGTATAACGTCTCCTGGTATTTGCCCCATACAGTAGAAAGTCTCCTTGTGGCTGCCCCATACAGTATAAAGTCTCCTGGTGTCTGCCCCATACAGTATAAAGTCTCCTGGTGTCTGCCCCATACAGTATAACGTCTCCTTGTGGCTGCCCCATACAGTATAACGTCTCCGTGTGTCTGCCCCATACAGTATAACGTCTCCTGGTGTCTGCCCCATACAGTATAACGTCTCCTGGTGTCTGCCTCATACAGTATAACGTCTCCTGGTGGCTGCCCCATCCAGTATAACGTCTCCTTGTGGCTGCCCTCATACAGTATAACGTCTCCTTGTGGCTGCCCCATCCAGTATAACGTCTCCTTGTGGCTGGCCCCATACAGCATAACGTCTCCTTGTGGCTGGCCCCATACTGTATAACAGGGCTTGACAAATTTCCTTGGAATCTAGGAGCCAGCTAAAAAAGTTAGGAGCCAGACGGAACCTCGTCATAAAGCCCCCAGTAGATGCCCCCATAGCGCTTCTCCCCCCCCCCCACTTCTCCATAGAGCCAACCAATGATGCATGCCAGTACATAGGGCCCCCATAGTGGTCCTTCCCCTCTTCTTCATAGTGCCCCCCATAATGTGCAAGTATATAGGGCCCCCATAGTGCTTCCCCTCTTTAATTTGTTATATGACACGTCAGACGCTGCCAGCATCCAAGTGATCGCCCCTGGCGGCCGCCATGACATGTGGAAACCCTTAGGGACCCCTAGAGGGGTCCGGAGGGGAGGGCAGAGGGGTCCGGAGGGGAGGGCAGAGGGGAGGGCAGAGGGGTCCGGAAGAGAGGGCGGAGGGGTCCGGAGGAGAGGGCGGAGGGGTCCGGAGGAGAGGGCGGAGGGGTCCGGAGGGGCGGGCAGAAGGGTCCGGAGGAGAGGGCAGAGGGGTCCGGAGGGCATACACATCGGGCACAATGACACTTTACTGAGCACCACAACCCCCAGCTGGCGCTCAGCCTCTGCAGTCCCCACTTCACTACAAATCCCACCTGGGGTTCAGCCTCTGCAGTCTCTGTATCACTACAACCCCCAGCTGGGGCTCAGCCTCTGCAGTCCCCACATCACTACAACCCCCAACTGGGGCTCAGCCTCTGCAGTCCCCGAATCACTACAACCCCCAGCTCTTTTCCCCTCTTGTCATTCTCTTTCCCCCTTTTGTCATTCTCTTTCCCCCCCTTGTCATTCACTTCCCCCCTTGTCATTCCCCCCCCTCCTTTGTCATTCCCCCCCCCCGCCTTGTCATTCTCTTTCCCCCTGTTGTGATTCTCTTTCCCCCTCTTGTCATTCCTTTTCTCCCCTTGTCATTCACTTTCCCCCCTTGTCATTCTCTTTCCCCCCTTCTCATTCACTCCCCCCCCCCTTGACATTCACTTTCCCCCTTGTCATTCACTTTCCCCGATTGTCATTCCCCCCCCCGTGTCATTCTCTGCCCACCCTCCTTTCTTATTCTCCCCCCCCCCTCCTCACCCACCTCTAGTGTAGCGTGGCCGAGCTCTGTATGGTCCACGGGTACAGGCGCTGTACATGGGCGGACTGACAGGAAGTGCACATTGTGTGCGCACTTCCTGTCAGTCCGGCCGGGTACAGGAGACAGATGCTCCCTGTACCCGCAGACCATACAGGGTTAGGCCACGCTACAATGAGGGAGTGACAGGAGGGAGCGCTGAGCGCTTCCCTCCCATCAGTCCCTCTCTTCATGCTGCGCCCGGGCGATGCGCCCTCATGGACGCGCCAGCCTGAGCAGTGCTGCAGCCGCCTGAGGCTCTATATAGAGCGCTCGGGCGGCTGCAGCATGAAGGGGGCCGACACTCCTAGTCCGCCTATAGGACACGCTGGCCCAGCGCCCTGGCACCTTAGAAAGCGGGCTGACAAATACCCAGGCGACCTGGCGCCTGGGATTTGTCGAGCCCTGCAGTATAACGTCTCCTGGTGGCTGCCCCATACAGTAGAAAGTCTCCTGGTGGCTGCCCCATACAGTATAACGTCTCCTGGTGGCTGCCCCATACACTATAAAGTCTCCTGGTGTCTGCCCCATACAGTATAACATCTCTGGTGGCTGCCCCATACAGTATAACGTCTCCTGGTGTCTGCCCCATACAGTATAACGTCTCCTGGTGGCTGCCCCATACAGTATAAAGTCTCCTGGAATCTGCCCCATATAGTATAAAGTCTCCTTGTGGCTGCCCCATACAGTATAACGTCTCCTGGTGTTTGCCCCATACAGTAGGAAGTCTCCTTGTGGCTGCCCCATACAGTATAAAGTCTCCTGGTGTCTGCCCCATACAGTATAAAGTCTCCTGGTGTCTGCCCCATACAGTATAACGTCTCCTTGTGGCTGCCCCATACAGTATAACGTCTCTGTGTGTCTGCCCCATACAGTATAACGTCTCCCTGTGTCTGCCCCATACACTATAAAGTCTCCTGGTGTCTGCCCCATACAGTATAACATCTCCTGGTGTCTGCCCCATACAGTATAACGTCTCCTGGTGTCTGCCCCATACAGTATAACGTCTCCTGGTGGCTGGCCCACACAGTATAACGTCTCCTCCCATACCCCTGGTCATACTAAGAACCCTTTTTGAGGTTGTAGCATGCAAAGACATTTTAGAAATTTGGAACATTAAGAATCCCTCAGAAAAAGGTCTGCGACATGCATACACACTCCTAGGTTCCAAGAATGTCTTTGTCAAGTCCTCTTCCTGTTTTTGGCCTGGGAGAAAGAGCTAGATAAAGAATTTCAGTCCTGTACTTGGGCTTCCTCTCTCTCTCCTTCCTATCTAAGACCTTCTCCTGTGCCCTGTGCCTCGCACTACGAGGCAGCTATAAAAACAATGCTCAGATGTACCTCACCCCGGACAGGCTGAGTCACATACAGTCATGTGAAAAAATTAGGACACCCTTTGAAAGCATGTGGTTTTTTGTAACATTTTTAATAAATGGTTATTTCATCTCCGTTTCAACAATACAGAGAGATTAAAGTAATCCGACTAAACAAAGAAAACTGAAGAAAAGTCTTTTCAAGATCTTCTGTAAATGTCATTCTACAAAAATGCCTATTCTAACTGAGGAAAAAGATAGGACACCCTTGCCCCTAATAGCGAGTGTTACCTCCTTTGGCTGAAATAACTGCAGTGAGACGGTTCTTGTAGCCATCTACCAGTCTTCGACATCGGTCTGAGGAAATTTTACCCCCTCCTCAATGCAGAACTTTTTCAGCTGTGAGATGTTTGAGGGGTTTCTTGCACGTACAGCCCTTTTCAAGTCACCCCACAGCATCTCAATGGGATTCAAATCTGGACTTTGACTTGGCCATTCCAGGACTCTCCATTTCTTCTTTTTCAGCCAATCTTTGGTTGATTTACTAGTATGTTTTGGGTCATTGTCATGTTGCATGGTCCAGTTCCGCTTCAGCTTTAATTTTCTAACTGATGGTCTCACATGTTCTTCAAGCACCTTCTGATACACAGTAGAATTCATCGTGGATACTATGATGGTGAGCTGACCAGGTCCTGCTGCAGCAAAGCAGCCCCAAACCATGACACTTCCACCTCCATGCTTCACAGTTGGTATGAGGTTCTTTTCTTGGAATGCTGTGTTTGGTTTACGCCAAACATGTCCTCTGCTGTTGTGTCCAAATAATTCAATTTTGGACTCATCTGTCCAAAGAACATTATTCCAGAAGTCCTGGTCTTTGTCAACTTTATCTCTGGCAAATGTCAGTCTGGCCTCGATGTTTCTCTTGGAAAGCAAGGTTTCCTCCTTGCACACCTCCCATGCAAGTTAAACTTGTACAGTCTCTTTCTGATTGTAGAGGCATGTACTTCTACATCAACAGTAGCCAGAGCCTGCTGTAGTTCTCGAGATGACACTTTAGGGTTTTTGGAGACCTCTTTTAGCATCTTGCGGTCTGCTCTTGGGGTGAACTTGCTGGGGCGACCAGTCCTGGGCATGTTGGCAGTTGTTTTGAAAGCCCTCCACTTGTAGACTATCTTCCGGACAGTGGAATGGCTGATTTCAAAATCTTTTGAGATCTTTTTAAATCCCTTCCCAGACTCATAGGCTGCTACAATCTTTTTCTGAAGTCCTCTGACAGCTCTTTTGCTCTCACCATGGTGCTCACTCTCACTTCAACAGTCAGGAGCACACCAAACTAAATTTCTGAGGTTTAAATAGGGCAAGCCTCATTCAACATGCAGAGTAACGATCTACTAATTATGTGCACCTGGTGTGATATACCTGTGTGAGATCTGAGCCAATTTAAGAGGGAATACATGTGAGGGTGTCCTATCTTTTTCCTCAGTTAGAATAGGCATTTTTGTAGAATGACATTTACAGAAGATCTTGAAAAGACTTTTCTTCAGTTTTCTTTGTTTAGTTGGATTACTTTAATCTCTCTGTATTGTTGAAACGGAGATGAGATAACCATTTATTAAAAATGTTACAAAAAACCACATGCTTTCAAAGGGTGTCCTAATTTTTTCACATGACTGTATACCAAGGTTCGTCTCATCTTTGCTGGAGAGGGTGTGGATGTAGAGGGACCCTGCTCCATGTCCTCTGGTCCTGCCCGTTGATTCCAGGGGTGTGGAGGTAAAACTTAAATAGTCTCTCTTTGGGTTGGGGGAAGACAAATTCCCCCTACCCCAGACACGGCTCTATCATTTATTAATTTTTCAATCTCACGCAATACCCTGGGGAATGTCCGCATAGTTATGGCCCATATCCTAATGTCCACGAAACTTGTGCTAACGAGACTCTGGAAGTCCCCAGATATTGTTCGTGTCTGAAATGAACCAGGGCCCAAGCCCCAATGAATAAGGCCCAGTTCTCTAAGTCGCCCGTATCCCCACCCCCCAAAGCGCCGCATTTTTCTGCACTCGCTATACACCAGCACGTACCTGTCACATCCAGGGCCACCCAGGTGACATCTCCTCCGATGTAGATCTTCTCTTCTCAGCAGAGTGTGAAACACAGACATATTAACTTCCTCACTTTTCTATCATAGTCCTGCAACCTGGCTTCCCCTTCGTTATCCTGCTACTCGCTATGCTCCCTAATACCCCCAACAAATACTGTCCTGATGAAAAATGAGTCGTCGTCGTCCCCCCCACACTCTAGTAATATAGTGCTCCTCACAGTCCCACCAATAGTAATTCCCTTCTAAAATAGCCCTCATTAGTAATACTGCCCCACTACAGTGTCCCCAACAGCGATAGGGCTCCCCAAGAGTGTCCCCATTAGTAGAAGAGCCCTCCACTATTGCTAGGGTCTGAAAAGAACCAGGGCCCAAGCCCAAATGAATAAAGCCCAGTTCTCTAAGTTGCCCATATCCCCACCCCCCCAAAGCACCGGATTTTTCTGCACTCGCTATACACTGGCACATACCTGTCACATCCAGGGCCTCTCAGGTGACGTCTCCTCCGATGTAAATCTTCTCTGTCATAATCTTCTCCATTCGGTAAGGACATCTTCTTTAAGCTGCGCCTCGTCTCTGCAGAGTGTGAAACACAGACATTTTCGCTTCCTCAGTTTTCTATCATCGTCCTCCGACCTGGCGTCCCCTCCACCGTTATCCTGCTACTCGCTATGCTCCCCAATACCCCCAACAAATACTGTCCTGATGAAAAATGAGTCGTCGTCGTCCCCACACTCTAGTAATATAGTGCTCCTCACAGTCCCACCAATAGTAATTCCCTTCTAAAATAGCCCTCATTAGTAATACTGCCCCACTACACTGTCCCCAACAGCGATAGTGCGCCCCAAGAGTGTCCTCCCCATTAGTAGAAAAGCCCTCCACTATTAATAATAATATCCTCACAGAGCTCCCAGCAGAAATAAAGCCTCCCTATAGTAGTGATAAAGCTCTCTACAGACCCCGCATTAGTAATACCCCCCCAAATAGTAGAAATAAGGCCGATCTATAAGCCCCCAGTAGTAATAGGAATGCCTTTAATGTATTCTGGATTTATGATACCCCTACAGTGCCCCCAGTATTTATACTGGCTCCTACTGTTATAATATCCCCCCGGGGCTGCCCCCAGTATTGATAATACCCGCTGCAGTCTTCCCTGTAGTT
>CM065591.1:191550067-191725833 GCA_033119425.1 Bufotes viridis
TTCCTGTATACAGTCCCATGTAAATAATATCCCTTTCTATCTACAGCCCCCTCCAGTATACAGTCCCATATAAATAATATCCCATTCTATCTACAGCCCCCTCCAGTATACAGTCCCATGTAAATAATATCTCTATCTATCTACAGCCCCCTCCAGTATACCGTCCCACGTAAATAATATCCCTCTCTATCTACAGCCCCATCCAGTATACAGTCCCATGTAAATAATATCCCTCTCTATCTACAGCCCCCTCCAGTATACGGTCCCATGTAAATAATATCCCTCTCTATCTACAGCCCCTCCAGTATAAAGTCCCATGTAAATAATATCCCTCTCTATCTACAGCCCCCTCCAGTATACAGTCTCATGTAAATAATATCCCACTCTATCTACAGCCCCCTCCAGTATACAGTCCCATGTAAATAATATCTCTATCTATCTACAGCCCCCTCCAGTATACCGTCTTACGTAAATAATATCCCTCTCTATCTACAGCCCCCTCCAGTATACGGTCCCATGTAAATAATATCCATCTCTATCTACAGCCCCCTCCAGTATACGGTCCCATGTAAATAATATCCCTCTCTATCTACAGCCCCTCCAGTATAAAGTCCCATGTAAATAATATCCCTCTCTATCTACAGCCCCCTCCAGTATACAGTCCCATGTAAATAATATCCCTCTCTATCTACAGCCCCCTCCAGTATACAGTCCCATGTAAATAATATTCTTCTCTATCTACAGCCCATTCCTGTATACAGTTGTAGCATCCCCAAGTCAGGGCAATGTGTGGAACTAACCTGGGGAATGCCAGTGATGGAGAGGCCGGCACGCTGTTCCTCTGGGGCACTCTCTGGGTTCTTGAGGGACACAGCCAGGTGGAAGGTGAGGTGCCCTTGGTGTTATAGTTTAACGTGCCTATGGCTAAGTCCCTGATAAGTCGTGACGCCAGTGCCAGTAAACGGTGGCACACCGTATTTACAGTAGGAATAACAGAGGTGCAGACTGGTAACTTGAAAACAGAATTCAAACTTTACTGAAGACAGTGATGATACAGTAAGCAGTCTTTCCAACAGTTCCTTTTTGCAGACAATCAAAATTGCAGTGGTCTTACATCCAGCAAGGTTAAACAGAGGGTGGTAATACAGGACTTGAAATTGCAGGTGAACCTTACTTTCTTCCTGACTCGTCCTGACTGGAATTGATGCTTCAAGGCCCCAATGCCCTACTTCTGGCTTATATCCTTGAATCTCCAGCTTATAATTTACCTCCTCTTGACGTTTAGTACCTCTTGCTCTAGGGATTGCCTCTGGGTTCTGCATTCCTTCTCCTAGGGCACCATCTTCCTAGGGTGGATGCCTTACAGGCCCTAAGGCCTGGGTTCTGCCTTCACAGGCACATGGCCTGCACTTGTCTCAGGCACACTACAGACTAGACTAGACTACTTTCCCTTCCCCTGACTGGGCCTTATATAGACTAGGGCAACCTAGCTCCCTCTAGTGACTAGAGCTGGAATTACATCCCTAGCCGGCCTGCACATAGGACATTTCACAGTAAAAGGGGAATCCAATACCATAAATTACATTGATTTACATTGCATGGTACAAATAGCACCTTTACCAGACTCCTCCTAACAGAGAGGAGCGACAGCAACCAAGTGACCCTTCCGTAGTGACGGGCAGTACAACTCCCGTACACTACATACCCCGCTGCTTTAAGCTGAGTACGCCCTCGTACTCTACCAGGGTACCGCCCTACTGGAATTTCACCTGAAAGAGACAAAAGAAACAACATGCAAGAATACATACATATCAGTACTCAATTCTATCTGCATAGACAATTGTCATCAGGTCCAGCTGACTGACGGAGAAGTGCGGTGACAAGGGGCGTCGCTCTCTTTCTTCAGGATAAAGAGTGGAACAGGGGCGCTGACCTGGCACAGCGGATGTTAGGGAATACCAGGATAGTCCATGACAATGAGGGAGTCCATAAAAGCAATATCTCAGAGACTCGCACACAGGGGGTCCATCTCTGGGCACATAGACTTGAATATAAAATTTTAGCAATAAATACGGTCAGCAGCACATACATAAAATCACAATACAGGACTCTGACAATACCAGGGTAACATCTTCCTGGCAAGTCCTGCGTATATTTAAAGTGCTGACATAAAAGAACCCTTTTCAACCTGAAATGGGGGTTAAAAAGGGATAAGGTGCAAATAAAAGCAACTTGGAGTTATTAAAGTACTTGACGCCACAATGTTAGCAGCAGGCAGGATGTCCCGGAACAGAAAGAGGCAGGCTGGGAGCAGTGGTTCCACAGTGGCAACTTATTTGTCAAACATGCCACCGGCCGTGGGGAACTGGCAGCAAGCTCTACCAGCCTGGCAAACTTAAAGGAAACAGTTCCTGCAACTTGTATGATGTCCCTGTGAGGATGAGCAAAAATGGCCTAGCAGGCCTGCTCACAGGTACGTGTCAAATGAGCCCCGTTCATCAGAGGTAGTGCAGCCCTGTGCTGCAGGTAGTCTGGGCCATGCACCAGGGCCACTTGGAGGGGGTGCCCACCACAAAGAATGGGCTGGAAACATCACCGGTATTGGGCCTACCCACCTCATTGGCCCGCTGGGTTGCGGACATACAGGAGCTGCTGGTCTCGGGACACGGGCCGGCGCTGGGGTAGACACTTCCTCTGGCCGGGACATAGTGCTCCCGTCACGGCGGACTCGGCTCCTGGCATATGTCAATTTATCCGCTGTTACACGGACCTTGGGTGGCTCAGCGCTAGTGGTAGGACTTTGGACTACGGGTTCGGGTGGTACAGGGGTCACAGGTAACTCACCACCGCTGGACTGCTGCGCTGCCTTCTTAGAATCTGCCACTTGCCACAGGCCATCCAGGTAAGCCTGTAAGGAAGCGATCCGCTCCTCCAGGGCGGAGATCTCACTGCTGGATTCCGGCACACTTGCAGCAGGCTCAGATGAGGTTCTATCATGGCGGTTCTTCCGCAGGTCATCCATCGCTTCACTGAACTGGGCCATCCGCGCCCAATCAGCGGCTGTCTTCTCTCGTCGCGGCAGCTCTGGAGAGGGATAAGGACTGGGAGGCTTGTCCAGGATCGTCGGCTGCCAGAAGATGTTCGGGCCGAGAAAGGAACTCTTCTCCTGGTACGTATTCCGGATGGGTCCCGGCGGGTCCTCTGCCTCTACCAGGTCTTCTGCTTCTTCCCAGTCCTCCGGTACTGGTCCTGGACGGGTCACCGCAGTAGCATATGGGCCTCGCAGGCCCTCTGCGGGAGTGAACTCCACTTTCTCTCCGACCGCTAGATTATGCAGTCGCCCCGGGAGATAGCTGCGCTTGACGGACCGGCGATTCACGTAATAGTCCCGGTTGGTGCCGGTTTCTTGGATGAAGCCAAATCCTCTGACCTTGTCAAACTCGAGCACGACTCCGGTGCGGCGTTCAAGCTGGGGCTTGCTATCCCTGGAGTCCTCATAAATCCGTTTGGTGACTTCCTCGAAATACTTCTTCTGGGTGGTGGTTTTTAAAGTTGCTGCCACTCGGATCTCGGCCATCAGGGCCGACCACGCGGGGTTCCGCGGGAGGAAGCCTTCTCTCTGCGGGTGAAAACGGCAGGGCTCGGCTTGCGGCCATGGACAGGTTTGGGCCATGTCGCTGGGAGTATACGCTGGGGGCGCAGGGCGCTCCTTAGTTGCTCCTGGGGTCGCCTCCATTGCACCAACTACGACCCCGGATCCCTCTGGTTCAGGTAGGAAACCCCGTAGCAGGGTGAGCCACTGTTCCTGCAGGCTCCACCCCGTCGATTCTTGCACGCCCCCTAGGTATTCCAGTATAGGGTAGGCGGTGTCCATATTATAATCCTCAAGGGAAGGCGTTACCTCCAGGTCGTCTCCTCCTCCTTCTTGGAGGGTTTTGGCGCCAAATTTTCGCGCCACTGCCGACAGTGATGGCGCAAGAAGAAGTCCGATGGCGCCGGCGGCCATCTTAGGCGCCATGATGCATCAATTCAATGACAGCAAGCAGTGGTAGTAAAACAGCATAAAAGTCCACAAAAATGCACTTTGAAGTGGCGATTTTCTTCCTCTTGATAGCGCAATACTGCACAGCGCTTTCTGGAGGTTTTTGGGACACTTTTCTGTACGCTTTTAGATCCGCAAAGTTCACTTTCAAATAAACAGGCGTTTTGTCACTTGGCAAACTGGTTAAGGCACAAAGTTCACGTTTTTGATCACAGTCCATAAAACGTGCGTATCCTGTTCGTGACGCCAAAATGTAGCATCCCCAAGTCAGGGCAATGTGTGGAACTAACCTGGGGAATGCCAGTGATGGAGAGGCCGGCACGCTGTTCCTCTGGGGCACTCTCTGGGTTCTTGAGGGACACAGCCAGGTGGAAGGTGAGGTGCCCTTGGTGTTATAGTTTAACGTGCCTATGGCTAAGTCCCTGATAAGTCGTGACGCCAGTGCCAGTAAACGGTGGCACACCGTATTTACAGTAGGAATAACAGAGGTGCAGACTGGTAACTTGAAAAACAGAATTCAAACTTTACTGAAGACAGTGATGATACAGTAAGCAGTCTTTCCAACAGTTCCTTTTGCAGACAATCAAAATTGCAGTGGTCTTACATCCAGCAAGGTTAAACAGAGGGTGGTAATACAGGACTTGAAATTGCAGGTGAACCTTACTTTCTTCCTGACTCGTCCTGACTGGAATTGATGCTTCAAGGCCCCAATGCCCTACTTCTGGCTTATATCCTTGAATCTCCAGCTTATAATTTACCTCCTCTTGACGTTTAGTACCTCTTGCTCTAGGGATTGCCTCTGGGTTCTGCATTCCTTCTCCTAGGGCACCATCTTCCTAGGGTGGATGCCTCACAGGCCCTAAGGCCTGGGTTCTGCCTTCACAGGCACATGGCCTGCACTTGTCTCAGGCACACTACAGACTAGACTAGACTACTTTCCCTTCCCCTGACTGGGCCTTATATAGACTAGGGCAACCTAGCTCCCTCTAGTGACTAGAGCTGGAATTACATCCCTAGCCGGCCTGCACATAGGACATTTCACAGTAAAAGGGGAATCCAATACCATAAATTACATTGATTTACATTGCATGGTACAAATAGCACCTTTACCAGACTCCTCCTAACAGAGAGGAGCGACAGCAACCAAGTGACCCTTCCGTAGTGACGGGCAGTACAACTCCCGTACACTACACAGTCCCATGTAAATAATATCCCTTTCCATCTACAGCCCCCTCCAGTATACAGTCCCATGTAAATAATATCCCTCTCTATCTACAGCCCCCTCCAGTATACAGTCCCATGTAAATAATATTCTTCTCTATCTACAGCCCATTCCTGTATACAGTCCCATGTAAATAATATCCCTCTCTAACTACAGCCCAATCCAGTATACACAGTCCCATGTAAATAATATCCCTCTTCATCTACAGCCCCCCTTCAGTATACAGTCATATGTAAATAATATCCCTCTCTATCTACAGCCCCACTCCAGTATACAGTACCACGTAAATAATATCCCTATCTATCTACAGCACCCTCCAGTATACAGTCCCATGTAAATAATATCCCTCTCCATCTACAGTTCCCTCCAGTATACAGTCCCATGTAAATAATATCCCTCTCTATCTACAGCCCCCTCCAGTATACAGTCCCATGTAAATAATATCCCTCTCCATCTACAGCCCCCTCCAGTATACAGTCCCATGTAAATAATATCCCTCTCTATCTACAGCCCCCTCCAGTATACAGTCACATGTAAATAATATCCCTCTCTATCTACAGCAACCTCCAGTATACAGTCCCATGTAAATAATATCCCTCTCCATCTACAGCCCCCTCCAGTATACGGTCCCATGTAAATAATATCCTTCTCTAACTACAGCACCCTCCAGTATACAGTCCCATGTAAATAATATCCCTCTCCATCTACAGCCCCCTCCAGTATACAGTCCCATGTAAATAAAATCCCTCTCTATCTACAGCCCCCTCCAGTAAACAGTCCCATGAAAATAACATTCTTCTCTATCTACAGCCCATTCCTGTATCAAATCCCAAGTCCCTTTCTATCTACAGCCCCTCAAGTATACATTCCCATGTAAATAATATTCCTCTCTATCTACAGCCCCCTCCAGTATACAGTCCCATATAAATAATATTCTCCGCTATCTACAGCCCCCTCCAGTATACGGTCCCATGTAAATAATATACCTTTCTAACTACAGCCCACTCCAGTATACACAGTCCCATGTAAATAATATCCCTATCTATCTAAAGCCCCAATTCAGTATACAGTCACATATAAATAATATCCCTCTCTATCTACAGCCCCCTTCAGTATACAGTCCCATGTAAATAATATTCTTCTCTATCTACAACCCCCTCCAGTATACCGTCCCATGTCAATAGTATTCTTCTCTATTTACAGCCACCCTCTAGTATACAGTCCCATGTAAATAATATCCCTCTCTATCTACAGCCCGATTCAGTATACAGTCCCATGTAAATAATATCCCTCTCCATCTACAGCCCCCTCCAGTATACAGTCCCATGTAAATAATATCCCTCTCCATCTACAGCCCCCTCCAGTATACAGTCCCATGTAAATAATATCCCTCTCTATCTACAGCACCCTCCAGTATACAGTCCCATGTAAATAATATCCCTCTCCATCTACAGCCCCCTCCAGTATACAGTCCCATGTAAATAATATCCCTCTCTATCTACAGCCCCCTTCAGTATACAGTCCCATGTAAATAATATCCGTCTCCATCTACAGCCCCCTCCAGTATACAGTCCCATGTAAATAATATCCCTCTCCATCTACAGCCCCCTCCAGTATACGGTCCCATGTAAATAATATCCTTCTCTAACTAAAGCCCCCTCCAGTATACAGTCAAATGTAAATAATATCACTCTCTATCTGCAGCCCCCTCCAGTATACGGTCCCATGTAAATAATATCCCTCTCCATCTACAGCCCCCTCCAGTATACAGTCCCATGTAAATAATATTCTGCTCCATCTACAGCCCGCTCCAGTATACAGTCCCATGTAAATAATATCCCTCTCCATCTACAGCCCCCTCCAGTATACGGTCCCATGTAAATAATATCCCTCTCTATCTACAGCCCCCTTCAGTATAACAGTCCCATGTAAATAATATCACTCTCTATCTACAGCCCCTCCAGTATACAGTCCCATGTAAATAATATCCTTCTCTATCTACAGCCCCTCCAGTATACAGTCCCATGTAAATAATATCCCTCTCTATCTACAGCCCCCTCCAGTATACAGTCCCATGTAAATAATATCCTTCTCTATCTACAGCCCCTCCAGTATACAGTCCCATGTAAATAATATCCCTCTCTATCTACAGCCCCCTCCAGTATACAGTCCCATGTAAATAATATCCTTCTCTATCTACAGCCCCTCCAGTATACAGTCCCATGTAAATAATATCCCTCTCCATCTACAGCCCACTCCAGTATACGGTCCCATGTAAATAATATCCTTCTCTAACTACAGCCCCCTCCAGTATACAGTCAAATGTAAATAATATACCTCTCTATCTACAGCGCCCTCCAGTATACAGTCAAATGTAAATAATATCCCTCTCTATCTACAGCGCCCTCCAGTATACGGTCCCATGTAAATAATATCCCTCTCCATCTAGAGCCCTCTCCAGTATACAGTCCCATGTAAATAATATCCCTCTCCATCTACAGCCCCCTCCAGTATACGGTCCCATGTAAATAATATCCTTCTCTAACTACAGCCCCCTCCAGTATACAGTCAAATGTAAATAATATCCCTCTCTATCTACAGCGCCCTCCAGTATACGGTCCCATGTAAATAATATCCCTCTCTATCTACAGCCCCCTTCAGTATATAGTCCCATGTAAATAATATTCTTCTCTTTCTACAGCCCCCTCCAGTATACAGTCCGATGTAAATAATATCCCTCTCTATCTACAGCCCCCTCCAGTATACAGTCCCATGTAAATAATATTCTTCTCTATCTACAGCCCCCTCCAGTATGAAGTCCCATGTAAATAATATCCCTCTCTATCTACAGCCCCCTCCAGTATACAGTCCCATGTAAATAATATCCCTCTCTATCTACAGCACCCTCCAGTATACAACCCCATGTAAATAATATTCTTCTCTATCTACAGCCCCCTCCAGTATACAGTCCCATGTAAATAATATCCTCTCCAGTCTCATCTACAGCCCCTCCAGTATACAGTCCCATGTAAATAATACTTCTCTCTATCTACAGCCCCCTCCAGTATACAGTCCCATGTAAATAATATTCTTCTCTATCTACAGCCCCATTCCAGTATACAGTCCCATGTAAATAATATCCCTTCTCTATCTACAGCCCCCTCAGTATACAGTCCCATGTAAATAATATCCTACTCTATCTACAGCCCCCTCCAGTATACAGTCCCATGTAAATAATATCTCTATCTATCTACAGCCCCCTCCAGTATACCGTCCCATGTAAATAATATCCCTCTCCATCTACAGCCCCCTCCAGTATACAGTCCCATGTAAATAATATCCCTCTCTATCTACAGCCCTCTCCAGTATACAGTCCCATGTAAATAATATCCCTCTCTATCTACAGCCCCTCCAGTATACAGTCCCATGTAAATAATATCCCTCTCTATCTACAGCCCCCTCAAGTATACAGTCCCATGTAAATAATATCCCTCTCTATCTACAGCCCCCTCCAGTATACAGTCCCATGTAAATAATATCTCTATCTATCTACAGCCCCCTCCAGTATACCGTCCCATGTAAATAATATCCCTCTCTATCTACAGCCCCCTCCAGTATACGGTCCCATGTAAATAATATCCATCTCTATCTACAGCCCCCTCAGTATACGGTCCCATGTAAATAATATCCCTCTCCATCTACAGCCCCCTCCAGTATACAGTCCCATGTAAATAATATCCCTCTCTATCTACAGCCCCCTCCAGTATACAGTCCCATGTAAATAATATTCTTCTCTATCTACAGCTCCCCTCCAGTATACAGTCCCATGTAAATAATATCCCTCTCCATCTACAGCCCCCTCCAGTATACAGTCCCATGTAAATAATATCCCTCTCTATCTACAGCCCCCTCCAGTATACAGTCCCATGTAAATAACATTCTTCTCTATCTACAGCCCATTCCTGTATACAATCCCATGTCCCTTTCTATCTACAGCCCCCTCCAGTATACGGTCCCATGTAAATAACATTCTTCTCTATCTACAGCCCATTCCTGTATACAATCCCATGTCCCTTTCTATCTACAGCCCCCTCCAGTATACGGTCCCATGTAAATAATATCCTTCTCTAACTACAGCCCCCTCCAGTATACAGTCCCATGTAAATAATATCCCTCTCTATCTACAGCCCCCTTCAGTATACAGTCACATGTAAATAATATCCCTCTCTATCTACAGGCCCCTCCAGTATACAGTCCCATGTAAATAATATCCCTCTCCATCCACAGCCCCCTCCAGTATACAGTCCCATGTAAATAATATCCATCTCCATCTACAACCCCCTCCAGTATACGGTCCCATGTAAATAATATCCTTCTCTAACTACAGCCCCCTCCAGTATACAGTCCCATGTATATAACATTCTTCTCTATCTACAGCCCATTCCTGTATACAGTCCCATGTCAATAATATCCCTCTCTAACTACAGCCCAATCCAGTATACACAGTCCCATGTAAATAATATCCCTCTTCATCTACAGCCCCCCTTCAGTATACAGTCACATGTAAATAATATCCCTCTCTATCTACAGCCCCCTCCAGTATACAGTCCCACGTAAATAATATCCCTATCTATCTACAGCCCCCTCCAGTATACAGTCCCATGTAAATAATATCCCTCTCTATCTACAGCCCCCTTCAGTATACAGTCCCATGTAAATAATATCCATCTCTATCTACAGCCCCCTCCAGTATACCGTCCCATGTAAATAATATCCCTCTCTATCTACAGCCACCCTCCAGTATAAAGTCCCATGTAAATAATATCCCTCTCTATCTACAGCCCCCTCCAGTATACAGTCCCATGTAAATAATATCCTTCTCTATCTACAGCCCCCTCCAGTATACAGTCCCATGTAAATAATATCCCTCTCTATCTACAGCCCCCTCCAGTATACGGTCCCATGTAAATAATATCCTTCTCTAACTACAGCCCCCTCCAGTATACAGTCCCATGTAAATAATATCCCTCTCCATCTACAGCCCCCTCCAGTATACGGTCCTATGTAAATAATATCCTTCTCTATCTACAGCGCCCTCCAGTATACGGTCCCATGTAAATAATATCCTTCTCTATCTACAGCCCCCTTCAGTATACAGTCCCATGTAAATAATATTATTCTCTATCTACAGCCCCCCTCCAGTATACAGTCCCATGTAAATAATATCCCTCTCTATCTACAGCGCCCTCCAGTATACGGTCCCATGTAAATAATATCCTTCTCTATCTACAGCCCCATTCAGTATACAGTCCCATGTAAATAATATTATTCTCTATCTACAGCCCCCCTCCAGTATACAGTCCCATGTAAATAATATCCCTCTCCAGTATCCATCTACAGCCCCTCCAGTATACAGTCCCATGTAAATAATATCCCTCTCTATCTACAGCCCCCTCCAGTATACAGTCCCATGTAAATAATATCCCTCTCTATCTACAGCCCATTCCTGTATACAGTCCCATGTAAAAAATATCCCTTTCTATCTACAGCCCCCTCAAGTGTACAGTCCCATGTAAATAATATACCTCTCTATCTACAGACCCCTCCAGTATACAGTCCCATGTAAATAATATCCCTATCTATCTACAGTCCCCTCCAGTATACCGTCCCATGTAAATAATATCCCTCTCTATCTACAGCCCCCTCCAGTAAATACAATCCCTCTCTATCTACAGCGCCCTACAGTATACAGTCCCATGTAAATAATATCCCTATCTATCTACAGCCCACCTCCAGTATACAGTCCCATGTAAATAATATTCTTCTCTATCTACAGCCCCCTCCAGTATACAGTCCCATGTAAATAATATTCTTCTCTATCTACAGCCCCCTCCAGTATACGGTCCCATGTAAATAATATTCCTCTCTATCTACAGCCCCCTCCAGTATACAGTCCCATGTAAATAATATCCTTCTCTAACTACAGCCCCCTCAAGTATACAGCCCCGTGTAAATAATATCCCTCTCTATCTACAGCCCCCTCCAGTATACCGTCCCATGTAAATAATATTCTTCTCTATCTACAGCCCCCTCCAGTATACAGTCCCATGTAAATAATATCCCTCTCCATCTACAGCCCCCTCCAGTATACAGTCCCATGTAAATAATATCCCTCTCTATCTACAGCCCCCTCCAGTATACAGTCCCATGTAAATAACATTCTTCTCTATCTACAGCCCATTCCTGTATACAATCCCATGTCCCTTTCTATCTACAGCCCCTCAAGTATACAGTCCCATGAAAATAATATTCCTCTCTATCTACAGCCCCTCCAGTATACCGTCCCATGCAAATAATATCCCTCTCTATCTACAGCCCCCTCTAGTATACAGTTCCATGTAAATAATATCCCTCTCTATCTACAGCCCCCTTCAGTATACAGTCCCATGTAAATAATATTCTTCTCTATCTACAGCCCCCTCCAGTATACAGTCCCATGTAAATATTATCCCTCTCCATCTACAGCACCCTCCAGTATACGGTCCCATGTAAATAATATCCTTCTCTAACTACAGCCCCCTCCAGTATACAGTCCCATGTAAATAATATCCCTCTCTATCTACAGCCCCCCTTCAGAATACAGTCACATGTAAATAATATCCCTCTCTATCTACAGGCCCCTCCAGTATACAGTCCGATGTAAATAATATCCCTCTCCATCCACAGCCCCCTCCAGTATACAGTCCCATGTAAATAATATCCATCTCCATCTACAGCCCCCTCCAGTATACGGTCCCATATAAATAATATCCCTCTCTATCTACAGCCCCCTTCAGTATACAGTCCCCTGTAAATAATATTCTTCTGTATCTACAGCCCCCTCCAGTATACAGTCCCATCTAAATAATATTTCTCTCTATCTACAGCCCCCTCCAGTATACAGTCCCATGTAAATAATATTCTTCTCTATCTACAGCCATTCCTGTATACAGTCCCATGTAAATAATATCCCTTTCTATCTACAGCCCCCTCCAGTATACAGTCCCATGTAAATAATATCCCTCTCCATCTACAGCCCCCTCCAGTATACAGTCCCATGAAAATAATATCCCTTTCTATCTACAGCCCCCTCCAGTATACAGTCCCATGTAAATAATATTATTCTCTATCTACAGCCCCCTTCAGTATACAGTCCCATGTAAATTATATTTTTCTCTATCTACAGCCCCCCTCCAGTATACAGTCCCATGTAAATAATATCCCTCTCCAGTCTCCATCTACAGCCCCTCCAGTATACAGTCCCATGTAAATAATACTTCTCTCTATCTACAGGCCCCTCCAGTATACAGTCCCATGTAAATCATATTCTTCTCTATCTACAGCCCATTCCTGTATACAGTCCCATGTAAATAATATCCCTTTCTATCTACAGCCCCCTCAAGTATACAGTACCATGTAAATAATATCCCTCTCTATCTACAGCCCCCTCCAGGATACAGTCCCATGTAAATAATATTATTCTCTATCTACAGCCCCCTCCAGTATACGGTCCCATGTAAATAATATCCTTCTCTAACTACAGCTCCCTCCAGTATACAGTCCCATGTAAATAATATCCCTCTCTATCTACAGCCCCCTCCAGTATACAGTCCCATGTAAATAATATCCCACTCTATCTACAGCCCCCTCCAGTATACAGTCCCATGTAAATAATATCTCTATCTATCTACAGCCCCCTCCAGTATACCGTCCCACGTAAATAATATCCCTCTCTATCTACAGCCCCCTCCAGTATACGGTCCCATGTAAATAATATCCATCTCTATCTACAGCCCCCTCCAGTATACGGTCCCATGTAAATAATATCCCTCTCTATCTACAGCCCCTCCAGTATAAAGTCCCATGTAAATAATATCCCTCTCTATCTACAGCCCCCTCCAGTATACAGTCCCATGTAAATAATATTCTTCTCTATCTACAGCTCCCCTCCAGTATACAGTCCCATGTAAATAATATCCCTCTCCATCTACAGCCCCCTCCAGTATACAGTCCCATGTAAATAATATCTCTCTCTATCTACAGCCCCCTCCAGTATACAGTCCCATGTAAATAACATTCTTCTCTATCTACAGCCCATTCCTGTATACAATCCCATGTCCCTTTCTATCTACAGCCCCCTCAAGTATACAGTCCCATGTAAATAATATTCCTCTCTATCTACAGCCCCCTCCAGTATACCGTCCCATGCAAATAATATCCCTCTCTATCTACAGCCCCCTCCAGTATACAGTCCCATGTAAATAATATCCCTCTCTATCTACAGCCCCCTTCAGTATACAGTCCCATGTAAATAATATTCTTCTCTATCTACAGCCCCCTCCAGTATACAGTCCCATGTAAATATTATCCCTCTCCATCTACAGCACCCTCCAGTATACGGTCCCATGTAAATAATATCCTTCTCTAACTACAGCCCCCTCCAGTATACAGTCCCATGTAAATAATATCCCTCTCTATCTACAGCCCCCCTTCAGTATACAGTCACATGTAAATAATATCCCTCTCTATCTACAGGCCCCTCCAGTATACAGTCCCATGTAAATAATATCCCTCTCCATCCACAGCCACCTCCAGTATACAGTCTTATGTAAATAATATCCATCTCCATCTACAGCCCCCCCCAGTATACGGTCCCATGTAAATAATATCCCTCTCTATCTACAGCCCCCTTCAGTATACAGTCCCCTGTAAATAATATTCTTCTGTATCTACAGCCCCCTCCAGTATACAGTCCCATCTAAATAATATTTCTCTCTATCTACAGCCATTCTTGTATACAGTCCCATGTAAATAATATCCCTTTCTATCTACAGCGCCCTCCAGTATACAGTCCTATGTAAATAATATCCCTCTCCATCTACAGCCCCCTCCAGTATACAGTCCCATGTAAATAATATCCCTTTCTATCTACAGCCCCCTCCAGTATACAGTCCCATGTAAATAATATTATTCTCTCTCTACAGCCCCCTTCAGTATACAGTCCCATGTAAATAATATTATTCTCTATCTACAGCCCCCCTCCAGTATACAGTCCCATGTAAATAATATCCCTCTCCAGTCTCCATCTACAGCCCCTCCAGTATACAGTCCCATGTAAATAATACTTCTCTCTATCTACAGCCCCCTCCAGTATACAGTCCCATGTAAATAATATTCTTCTCTATCTACAGCCCATTCCTGTATACAGTCCCATGTAAATAATATCCCTTTCTATCTACAGCCCCCTCCAGTATACAGTCCCATGTAAATAATATCTCTATCTATCTACAGCCCCCTCCAGTATACCGTCCCACGTAAATAATATCCCTCTCTATCTACAGCCCCATCCAGTATACAGTCCCATGTAAATAATATCCCTCTCTATCTACAGCCCCCTCCAGTATACGGTCCCATGTAAATAATATCCCTCTCTATCTACAGCCCCTCCAGTATAAAGTCCCATGTAAATAATATCCCTCTCTATCTACAGCCTCCTCCAGTATACAGTCCCATGTAAATAATATCTCTATCTATCTACAGCCCCCTCCAGTATACCGTCCCACGTAAATAATATCCCTCTCTATCTACAGCCCCCTCCAGTATACGGTCACATGTAAATAATATCCATCTCTATCTACAGCCCCCTCCAGTATACGGTCCCATGTAAATAATATCCCTCTCTATCTACAGCCCCTCCAGTATAAAGTCCCATGTAAATAATATTCTTCTCTATCTACAGCTCCCCTCCAGTATACAGTCCCATGTAAATAATATCCCTCTCCATCTACAGCCCCCTCCAGTATACAGTCCCATGTAAATAATATCCATCTCTATCTACAGCCCCCTCCAGTATAAAGTCCCATGTAAATAACATTCTTCTCTATCTACAGCCCATTCCTGTATACAATCCCATGTCCCTTTCTATCTACAGCCCCCTCAAGTATACAGTCGCATGAAAATAATATTCCTCTCTATCTACAGCCCCCTCCAGTATACCGTCCCATGCAAATAATATCCCTCTCTATCTACAGCCCCCTCTATTATACAGTTCCATGTAAATAATATCCCTCTCTATCTACAGACCCCTTCAGTATACAGTCCCATGTAAATAATATTCTTCTCTATCTACAGCCCCCTCCAGTATACAGTCCCATGTAAATATTATCCCTCTCCATCTACAGCACCCTCCAGTATACGGTCCCATGTAAATAATATCCTTCTCTAACTACAGCCCCCTCCAGTATACAGTCCCATGTAAATAATATCCCTCTCTATCTACAGCCCCCCTTCAGTATACAGTCACATGTAAATAATATCCCTCTCTATCTACAGGCCCCTCCAGTATACAGTCCCATGTAAATAATATCCCTCTCCATCCACAGCTCCCTCCAGTATACAGTCCCATGTAAATAATATCCATCTCCATCTACAGCCCCCTCCAGTATACGATCCCATGTAAATAATATCCCTCTCTATCTACAGCCCCCTTCAGTATACAGTCCCCTGTAAATAATATTCTTCTGTATCTACAGCCCCCTCCAGTATACAGTCCCATCTAAATAATATTTCTCTCTATCTACAGCCCCCTCCAGTATACAGTCCCATGTAAATAATATTCTTCTCTATCTACAGCCATTCCTGTATACAGTCCCATGTAAATAATATCCCTTTCTATCTACAGCCCCCTCCAGTATACAGTCCCATGTAAATAATATCCCTCTCCATCTACAGCCCCCTCCAGTATACAGTCCCATGTAAATAATATCCCTTTCTATCTACAGCCCCCTCCAGTATACAGTCCCATGTAAATAATATTATTCTCTATCTACAGCCCCCTTCAGTATACAGTCCCATGTAAATAATATTATTCTCTATCTACAGCCCCCCTCCAGCATACAGTCCCATGTAAATAATATCCCTCTCCAGTCTCCATCTACAGCCCCTCCAGTATACAGTCCCATCTAAATAATATTCCTCTCTATCTACAGCCCCCTCCAGTATACAGTCCCATGTAAATAATATTCTTCTCTATTTACAGCCATTACAGTTTACAGTCCCATGTAAATAATATCCCTATCTATCTACAGACCCCTCCAGTATACCGTCCCACGTAAATAATATCCCTCTCTATCTACAGCCCCCTCCAGTATACAGTCACATGTAAATAAAATCCCTCTCTATCTACAGCCCACTCCAGTATACAGTCACACGAAATTAATATTCTTCTCCATCTAAGCCCCCTCCAGTATACAGTCACACGAAATTAATATTCTTCTCCATCTAAGCCCCATCCAGTATACGGTCCCACGTAAATAATATCCCTCTCTATCTACAGCCCCCTCCAGTATATAGTCCCATGTAAATAATATTCTCCTCTATCTACAGCCCCCTCCAGTATACCGTCCCATGTCAATAGTATTCTTCTCTATTTACAGCCACCCTCCAGTATACAGACCCATGTAAATAATATCCCTCTCCATCTACAGTTCCCTCCAGTATACAGTCCCATGTAAATAATATCCCTCTCTATCTACAGCCCCCTCCAGTATACAGTCCCATGTAAATAATATCCCTCTCTATCTACAGCCCCCTCCAGTATACAGTCCCATGTAAATAATATTCTTCTCTATCTACAGCCCCCTCCAGTATACAGTCCCATGTAAATAATATCCCTCTCCATCTACAGCCCCCTCCAGTATACGGTCCCATGAAAATAATATCCTTCTCTAACTACAGCACCCTCCAGTATACAGTCCCATGTAAATAATATCCCTCTCCATCTACAGCCCCCTCCAGTATACAGTCCCATGTAAATAATATCCCTCTCTATCTACATCCCCCTCCAGTAAACAGTCCCATGAAAATAACATTCTTCTCTATCTACAGCCCATTCCTGTATCAAATCCCAAGTCCCTTTCTATCTACAGCCCCCTTTAAGTATACATTCCAATGTAAATAATATTACTCTCTATCTACAGCCCCCTGCAGTATACAGTCCCATGTAAATAATATTATTCTCTATCTACAGCCCCCTCCAGTATACGGTCCCATGTAAATAATATCCTTCTCTAACTACAGCACCCTCCAGTATACAGTCCCATGTAAATAATATCCCTCTCCATCTACAGCCCCCTCCAGTATACAGTCCCATGTAAATAATATCCCTCTCTATCTACATCCCCCTCCAGTAAACAGTCCCATGAAAATAACATTCTTCTCTATCTACAGCCCAGTCCTGTATCAAATCCCATGTCCCTTTCTATCTACAGCCCCCTCAAGTATACATTCCCACGTAAATAATATTCCTCTCTATCTACAGCCCCCTCCAGTATACAGTCCCATGTAAATAATATTCTCCGCTATCTACAGCCCCCTATAGTATACGGTCCCATGTAAATAATATCCCTCTCTAACTACAGCCCACTCCAGTATACACAGTCCCATGTAAATAATATCCCTATCTATCTGAAGCCCCAATTCAGTATACAGTCACATGTAAATAATATCCCTCTCTATCTACAGCCCCCTATAGTATACAGTCCCATGTAAATAATATTCTTCTCTATCTACAGCCCCCTCCAGTATACCGTCCCATGTCAATAGTATTCTTCTCTATTTACAGCCACCCTCTAGTATACAGTCCCATGTAAATAATATCCCTCTCCATCTACAGTTCCCTCCAGTATACAGTCCCATGCTAATAATATCACTCTCTATCTACAGCCCCCTCCAGTATACAGTCCCATGTAAATAATATCCCTCTCCATCTACAGCCCCCTTCAGTATACAGTCCCATGTAAATAATATCCCTCTCTATCTACAGCCCCAATTCAGTATACGGTCCCATGTAAATAATATCCCTCTCTATCTACAGCACCCTCCAGTATACAGTCCCATGTAAATAATATCCCTCTCTATCTACAGCCCCCTTCAGTATACAGTCCCATGTAAATAATATCCCTCTCCATCTACAGCCCCCTCCAGTATACAGTCCCATGTAAATAATATCCCTCTCCATCTACAGCCCCCTCCAGTATACAGTCCCATGTAAATAATATCCCTCTCTATCTACAGCCCCCTCCAGTATATAGTCCCATGTAAATAATATTCTTCTCTATCTACAGCCCATTCCTGTATCAAATCCCAAGTCACTTTCTATCTACAGCCCCCTCAAGTATACATTCCCATGTAAATAATATTCCTCTCTATCTACAGCCCCCTCCAGTATACAGTCCCATGTAAATAATATTCTCCGCTATCTACAGCCCACTCCAGTATACGGTCCCATGTAAATAATATCCCTCTCTAACTACAGCCCACTCCAGTATACACAGTCCCATGTAAATAATATCCCTATCTATCTGAAGCCCCAATTCAGTATACAGTCACATGTAAATAATATCCCTCTCTATCTACAGCCCCCTATAGTATACAGTCCCATGTAAATAATATTCTTCTCTATCTACAGCCCCCTCCAGTATACCGTCCCATGTCAATAGTATTCTTCTCTATTTACAGCCACCCTCTAGTATACAGTCCCATGTAAATAATATCCCTCTCCATCTACAGTTCCCTCCAGTATACAGTCCCATGTAAGTAATATCCCTCTCTATCTACAGCCCCCTCCAGTATACAGTCCCATGTAAATAATATCCCTCTCTAACTACAGCCCAATCCAGTATACACAGTCCCATGTAAATAATATCCCTCTCCATCTACAGTTCCCTCCAGTATACAGTCCCATGTAAATAATATCCCTCTCTATCTACAGCCCCCTCCAGTAAATAATATCCCTCTCTATCTACAGCCCCCTTCAGTATACAGTCCCATGTAAATAATATCCCTCTCCATCTACAGCCCCCTCCAGTATACAGTCCCATGTAAATAATATCCCTCTCCATCTACAGCCCCCTTCAGTATACGGTCCCATGTAAATAATATCCTTCTCTAACTACAGCCCCTTCCAGTATACAGTCAAATGTAAATAATATTCCTCTCTATCTACAGCCCCTTCCAGTATACGGTCCCATGTAAATAATATCCCTCTCCATCTACAGCCCCCCTTCAGTATACAGTCACATGTAAATAATATCCCTCTCTATCTACAGCCCCCTCCAGTATACAGTCCCACGTAAATAATATCCCTATCTATCTACAGCCCCCTCCAGTAGACAGTCCCATGTAAATAATATCCCTCTCTATCTACAGCCCCCTCCAGTATACAGTCCCATGTAAATAATATTATTCTCTATCTACAGCCCCCTCCAGTATACGGTCCCATGTAAATAATATCCTTCTCTAACTACAGCCCCCTCCAGTATACAGTCCCATGTAAATAATATCCCTCTCTATCTACAGCCCCCTCCAGTATACAGTCCCATGTAAATAATATTCTTCTCTATCTACAGCCCCCTTCAGTATACAGTCCCATGTAAATAATATTATTCTCTATCTACAGCCCCCCTCCAGTATACAGTCCCATGTAAATAATATCCCTCTCCAGTCTCCATCTACAGCCCCTCCAGTATACAGTCCCATGTAAATAATACTTCTCTCTATCTACAGCCCCCTCCAGTATACAGTCCCATGTAAATAATATTCTTCTCTATCTACAGCCCATTCCTGTATACAGTCCCATGTAAATAATATCCCTTTCTATCTACAGCCCCCTCCAGTATACAGTCCCATGTAAATAATATCCCACTCTATCTACAGCCCCCTCCAGTATACAGTCCCATGTAAATAATATCTCTATCTATCTACAGCCCCCTCCAGTATACCGTCCCACGTAAATAATATCCCTCACTATATACAGCCCCCTCCAGTATACAGTCCCATGTAAATAATATCCCTCTCTATCTACAGCCCCCTCCAGTATACGGTCCCATGTAAATAATATCCCTCTCTATCTACAGCCCCTCCAGTATAAAGTCCCATGTAAATAATATCCCTCTCTATCTACAGCCCCCTCCAGTATACAGTCCCATGTAAATAATATCCCACTCTATCTACAGCCCCCTCCAGTATACAGTCCCATGTAAATAATATCTCTATCTATCTACAGCCCCCTCCAGTATACCGTCCCACGTAAATAATATCCCTCACTATATACAGCCCCCTCCAGTATACGGTCCCATGTAAATAATATCCATCTCTATCTACAGCCCCCTCCAGTATACGGTCCCATGTAAATAATATCCCTCTCTATCTACAGCCCCTCCAGTATAAAGTCCCATGTAAATAATATCCCTCTCTATCTACAGCCCCCTCCAGTATACAGTCCCATGTAAATAATATTCTTCTCTATCTACAGCTCCCCTCCAGTATACAGTCCCATGTAAATAATATCCCTCTCCATCTACAGCCACCTCCAGTATACAGTCACATGTAAATAATATCCCTCTCTATCTAAAGCCCCCTCCAGTATACAGTCTCATGTAAATAACATTCTTCTCTATCTACAGCCCATTCCTGAAAAAAATCCAAATCTCTTTCTATCTACAGCCCCCTCAAGTATACAGTCCCATGTAAATAATATCCCTCTCTATCTACAGCCCCCTCCAGTATACAGTCCGATGTAAATAATATCCCTATCTATCTACAGCCCCCTCCAGTATACAGTCCCATGTAAATAATATCCCTCTCTATCTACAGCCCCCTTCAGTATACAGTCCATTGTAAATAATATTCTTCTCTATCTACAGCCCCCTCCAGTATACAGTCCCATGTAAATATTATCCCTCTCCATCTACAGCACCCTCCAGTATACGGTCCCATGTAAATAATATCCTTCTCTAACTACAGCCCCCTCCAGTATACAGTCCCATGTAAATAATATCCCTCTCTATCTACAGCCCCCCTTCAGTATACAGTCACATGTAAATAATATCCCTCTCTATCTACAGGCCACTCCAGTATACAGTCCCATGTAAATAATATTCCTCTCCATCTATAGCCCCCTCCAGTATACAGTCCCATGTAAATAATATTCCTCTCTATCTACAGCCCCCTCCAGTATACGGTCCCATGTAAATAATATCCCTCTCTATCTACAGCCCCCTCCAGTATACAGTCCCATGTAAATAATATCCCTCTCCATCTACAGCCCCCTCCAGTATACAGTCCCATGTAAATAATATATCCCTCTCTATCTACAGCCCCCTCCAGTATACAGTCCCATGTAAATAACATTCTTCTCTATCTACAGCCTATTCCTGTATACAATCCCATGTCCCTTTCTATCTACAGCCCCCTCAAGTATACAGTCCCATGTAAATAATATTCCACTCTATCTACAGCCCCCTCCAGTATACCGTCCCATGCAAATAATATCCCTCTCTATCTACAGCCCCCTCCAGTATACAGTCCCATGTAAATAATATCCCTCTCTATCTACAGCCCCCTTCAGTATACAGTCCCATGTAAATAATATTCTTCTCTATCTACAGCCCCCTCCAGTATACAGTCCCATGTAAATATTATCCCTCTCCATCTACAGCACCCTCCAGTATACGGTCCCATGTAAATAATATCCTTCTCTAACTACAGCCCCCTCCAGTATACAGTCCCATGTAAATAATATCCCTCTCTATCTACAGCCCCCTTCAGTATACAGTCCCATGTAAATAATATCCCTATCTACAGCCCCCTCCAGTATACAGTCCCATGTAAATAATATCCCTCTCCATCTATAGCCCCCTCCAGTATACAGTCCCATGTAAATAATATCCCTCTCTATCTACAGCCCCCTCCAGTTTACAGTCCCATGTAAATAACATTCTTCTCTATCTACAGCCCATTCCTGTATACAATCCCATGTCCCTTTCTATCTACAGCCCCCTCAAGTATACACAGTCCCATGTAAATAATATCCCTCTCTATCTACAGCCCCCCTTCAGTATACAGTCACATGTAAATAATATCCCTCTCTATCTACAGCCCCACTCCAGTATACAGTCCCACGTAAATAATATCCCTATCTATCTACAGCCCCCTTAAGTATACAGTCCCATGTAAATAATATCCCTCTCTATCTACAGCCCCCTCCAGTATAAGGTCCCATGTAAATAATATCCCTCTCTAACTACAGCCAACTCCAGTATACAGTCCCATGTAAATAATATCCCTTTCTATCTACAGCCCCCTCAAGTATACAGTCCCATGTAAATAATATCCCTCTCTATCTACAGCCCCCTCAAGTATACAGTCCCATGTAAATAATATTCTTCTCTATCTACAGCCCCCTCCAGTATATGGTCCCATGTAAATAATATCCCTCTCTAACTACAGCCTACTCCAGTATACACAGTCCCACATAAATAATATCCCTATCTATCTACAGCCCCACTCCAGTATATAGTCCCACGTAAATAATATCCCTATCTATCTACAGCCCCCTGTACATGTAAATAATATCCCTCTCTATCTACAGCCCACTCCAGTATACAGTCCCATGTAAATAAAATTCTTCTCTATCTACAGCCCCCTCCAGTATACAGTCCCAAGTAAATAAAATTCTTCTCTATCTACAGCCCCCTCCAGTATACAGTCCCATGTAAATAATATTCTTCTCTATCTACAGCCCCCTCAAGTATACCTTCCCATGTAAATTACATGACCCCCTCCCCAGCCACCTCCAGCACACATTCCCATGTCAGTGACTTCCCTTCCTCCAGATTTTACCTCACTTACCTCTCCAAGTGTAGCAGACGTCACCGCAGCTTCACTTCGTCTTTTCACTGCCGCTGTTCTGCCAGATCTCTATAGTTTGCCGAAAGTCTATAGCGGAATCACGTGGCGCGCTGCGCAAGCGCACAAGCTTACTTCCGCGAATCACTCCTGCTGGCTCCATTGCAGTAGTCCGCGCACCGCGCGTGCGCACACTTAAGGGTATAGAGGCTTCTTAAAGTGACAGTAATCCCCATTAAAATACAGCTCCCCCCCCCCCAGCACTCATTAATCTACATTAAAGGGCTTCTGTCACCCCCCTTAACCCATTTTTCACTAGCTGACATTAGCTATTTGCTAATGTCAGCTGAGTTGAAATATATATTTATTACCTTGTCCGAAGTTGTAATTTACGTGAAAAAGCCACTTTTATTATATGCAAATGATCTTCGCTACCAGCAAGTTGGGCGTTTACTTGCTGGTAGCCGCCGCATCTCGATGAGTTATGCACGCCCCCTTCCTCGTTTGATAGACAGGGCCAGCGCTTTCTCCTCCTCGCACTGGCCCTGTCTGAAAGATAAATCCCGCGCCTGCGCCGTACCGCTCAGTAGTCGGCGCAGGCTCTCTGAGTGAAGGGCGCGAGCTTTGCCGCTCCGTCCTCAGTGCGCCTGCGCCGATGCGTCACAGCTACACCCGGAAGGGAAGCGGGTGTAGCGGTGGCGTGTCGGCGCAGGCGCACTGAGGCGGAGCGGCAAAGCTCGCGTCCTTCACTCAGAGAGCCTGCGCCGACTACTGAGCGATGCGGCGCAGGCGCTGGATCTATCTTCAGACAGGGCCAGTGCGAGGAGAGAAGCGCTGGCCCTGTCTATCAAACGAGAAGGGCGTGCATAACTCATCGAGATGCGCGGCTACCAGCAAGTAACGCAACTTGCTGGTAGCGAAGATCATTTGCATATAATAAAAGTGGCTTTTTCACGTAAATTACAACTTCGGACAAGGTAATAAATATATATTTCAACTCAGCTGACATTAGCAAATAGCTAATGTCAGCTAGTGAAAAATGGGTTAAGGGGGGTGACAGAAGCCCTTTAATTTGTACCCTCGCGGGCTCGCTTCGCTCGCCACGCATTGGGCTCGGCATTTAGTAAAACTAACTATATGCCGCCATTGATAGTAAAGAAGGAAATGGATGGTAAATTTACCATCCATTTCCTTCTTTACTATTAATGGCGGCACAGAGTTAGTTTGACTAACTGCCGAGCGCAGCGAGGGTACAAATTAATGTAGATGCTGTATTTTACTGGAGATGACTGTCACTTTAAGACGTCTCTTGTGCGCACGCGCGGTGGGCGAAGTACTTCAGTGGAGGCTGCAGGGATGATTTGTGGAAGCGCGCTTGTGCGCTTGCGCAGCGAACCACGTGACTTCCGCTATAGACTTTCGGCAATCTATAGAGATCTGGCAGAACACCGCCGTCTACTGAGCTGGTCACATCATGATGACGTCACCGCAGGTCCTTCACTAACACCACCACCACAGCCTGTTGTGCTCATCACATGACCTGTGATGTCACCACAGGTCCTTATCATCTTCTAGGGCATTAGATTAATGCATCTAGGCGGCAGGCAGGACATGTTTTAATCTAGCAACGCCTAATGTTTTACAAGAAGTGCAGAACATAGTCATTTAACGCCCCCTGCCGGCCACAACCGGAATATATCATAGACCAGCGATCTCATAGAAACTGTCTTACGAAGTACATAACATGGTCATCTAACGCCCCCACCACCGGGATAGACCATCTCTCGCACTCTCTCAGGGTTCAGAATAGCTCATGCTGGCCACAACCGGGATATACAATAAAGCTGTAAAACAGTACGTGTGGTGCAGAATTAGCCCATTTGACGCCATCTGCTGTTCGCACCTGGGATATACCAAGTGCAGAAAATGTCATAATACTGTGTTACACCAGATTTGAGCCGCCTGATCGAATCCCTATGTGGGCACTCCCCCCCAACATACATGTAAAACACCCCCAGCGCTCCCCACTAATTGAGGATCGCCGAGCGTGACCAACCAGTGATCTCTGGCACTGTCTCAGGGTGCAGAATGGCTCATTTAAGCCCTCTAATGGCCACATCCGGGATATACAATAAAGCTGTGAGAAACTACGTGTGGTGGAGAATTAGCCCATTTGACACCATCTGCTGTTCGCAACTGGGATATACCATAGACCAGGCATCCTCAAACTGCAGCCCTCCAGATGTTGCAAAACTACAACTCCCAGCATGCCCGAACAGCCTACAGGTATCAGCCTACAGCGGGGAATAGTGATGTCGCGAACATAAAATTTTCAGTTCGCGAACAGCGAAAGCGAACTCCCGCAAATGTTCGCGAACTGGCGAACCGGGCGAACCGCCATAGACTTCAATAGACAGGCGAATTTTAAAACCCACAGGGACTCTTTCTGGCCACAATAGTGATGAGAAAGTTGTTTCAAGGGGTCTAACACCTGGACTGTGGCATGCCGGAGGGGGATCTATGGCAAAACTCCCATGGAAAATTACGTAGTGGACGCAGAGTCAGGTTTTAATCCATAAAGGGCATAAATCAAATAACATTCCTAAATTGTTTGGAATAACGTGCTTTAAAACATCCAGTGTGTGTATACGATCAGGTATGATGTTGTATCGATCAGGTAGTGTAAGGGTTACGCCCGCATCACAGACATTGACAGACCAAACTCCCCTTTTAATGCACCGCAAACAGTTCATTTGCACAACTGCAAACTCCCCATTTGCACAAGGTTGGATACCAAGCTAGCCACGTCCCGGTGATGTCATTGAAGGTTTCTTCCTCCACCCAGCCACGTACAACACCAAGGGTCCCCGAAGGTCAATTGAATAGATTTTTCGAACGGGAGATGGTTAAAAAACGCTGGCTCCCTCCCTTTGTTTTTATCCACGGTCACTGCGTCTGCGCCGTGCAATTTACTGTCACACCCGATATGAGTGGTATTTTCTGTAGTACTATTCTCATCAGTTTAATCCCTCTAACGTCCCCGACTCCCCAATCTGGGGGCCATTTATTAAATAGATTTTTCGAACGGGGAGATGGTTAAAAAAAACCTGGCTCCCTCCACTCTGTTTTAATCCACGGTGACTGCGTCTGTGCCGTGCAATTTACTGTCACACCCGATATGAGTGGTATTTTCTGCAGTACTATTCTCATCAGTTTAATCCCTCTAACGTCCCCAATCTGGGTGCCATTTATTGAATAGATTTTTCGAACGGGGAGATGGTTAAAAAAAACCTGGCTCCCTCCACTCTGTTTTAAACCACGGTGACTGCGTCTGCGCCGTGCAATTTACTGTCACACCCGATATGAGTGGTATTTTCTGTAGTACTATTCTCATCAGTTTAATCCCTCTGACGTCCCCAATCTGGGTGCCATTTATTGAATAGATTTTTCGAACGGGGAGATGGTTAAAAAAAACCTGGCTCCCTCCACTCTGTTTTAAACCACGGTGACTGCGTCTGCGCCGTGCAATTTACTGTCACACCCGATATGAGTGGTATTTTCTGTAGTACTATTCTCATCAGTTTAATCCCTCTAACGTCCCCAATCTGGGGGCCATTTATTGAATAGATTTTTCGAACAGGGAGATGGTTAAAAAAACCCTGGCTCCCTCCACTCTGTTTTAAACCACGGTGACTGCGTCTGCGCCGTGCAATTTACTGTCACACCCGATATGAGTGGTATTTTCTGTAGTACTATTCTCATCAGTTTAATCCCTCTAACGTCCCCAATCTGGGTGCCATTTATTGAATAGATTTTTCGAACGGGGAGATGGTTAAAAAAAAACTGGCTCCCTCCACTCTGTTTTAAACCACGGTGACTGCGTCTGCGCCGTGCAATTTACTGTCACACCCGATATGAGTGGTATTTTCTGTAGTACTATTCTCATCAGTTTAATCCCTCTAACGTCCCCGACTCCCCAATCTGGGGGCCATTTATTAAATAGATTTTTGAACGGGAGATGGTTAAAAAACGCTGGCTCCCTCCACCGATATGAGTGGTATTTTCTGTAGTATTATTCTCATCAGTTTAATCCCTGTTACGTCCCATATCAGGAATTGCCTTTTATGAAAAAAAATTTAGGCCGGGTACCTTCCACTGTGGTGTCCCAATAGCGACAAATTTTTTGAAGGCCTCAGACTCTACCAGCTGGTATGGTAAAAGCTGGCGGGCTAAGAGTTCCGTCAAGCCAGCTGTCAGTCGCCGGGCAAGGGGGTGACTTTGTGACATTGGCTTCTTATGCTCAAACATGTCCTTGACAGACACCTGACTGTGGGCAGATGAGCAGGAACTGCTAATGGTGAGAGATGGAGTGGCGGGTGGTTGAGAGGGGGCAGGGAGGACAGCAGTGGTTGACGTGGCTGAAGATGCTGGACCAGGAGGAGCATGGTGGCTTTGAGTTTGTGTGCTGCTTGTACTCATGTGTTGATCCCATAGGCGTTTGTGATGTGAGATCATGTGCCTTCGCAAAGCAGTTGTACCAAGGTGGGTGTTGGACTTCCCACGACTCAGTTTCTTTTGGCACAGGTTGCAAATGGCATTGCTTTTATCAGAGGCAGACACACAAAAAAATGCCACACTGCTGAGCTTTGCAATGACGGCATTCTAGTGGTGGCAACAGCATGCGTTGACTGGCGTGCTGTCTGGCTGACCCCAGGTGCCGATACATGCTGTCTGACTGTGCCACTAACTCCTTGCGACGACCTCCCCTGCTTCCAACTCGTCTCCTCATTCTCTCTGTCTCCCCTTCAGAACTTTCCCCTCTTCTTCTCTTCGAGCAGGCACCCACGTGGCATCCGTGGACACATCGTCATCATCAACCGCTTCACTTGTATCTGACACCTCAGCAAAGGAAGCAGCAGCGGGTACAACATCATCATCATCATCATCACACTGTACGTCCATGTGTGTAATCCTGCCTGACTGAGACATATCCCGTAATCTACATCATCTGGCAATAATGGTTGCGCATCACTAATTGCATCCAACTGATGTGTAAATAACTCCTCTGACGGATCAAGTGAGCGGCTGTGGTGGTAGTGGTGGTGGTGGCGACGGGCGGGTGCGTGGTAACTTGAGAGCAGGTGACCGAAGCTGAGCTGGAGGAGGATGGTGCGTCCAAGGTTCTTAGCGGAAGCTGTTGAAGATTGGGTGTCCTGTCTAAGCCAGTCAACTACGTCCTCTGAATTTTTCGGGTTCAGGGTGCGTGGCCTCTGAAAACTGGGCATTATTCCAGGGACAGTGGAAATCACAGCACCACGACCACGACGGCCCCTGCGAGTGTGGCCTGCCTCTGCCTGTCATTTTTTTTTAGATAAGTGGTACTACGCGTGCTAGGTACTGTGCCACCCGGTATGAGTGGTTGGCACTGGCAGTGGGCACACTACAGTCTGTGGAAGTGGGCCTGACACACACTGGCAGCAGGCAAGCAACTGAATTTAGACTACTGTCTAAAAATTAAATGCCTTATTTATCGGCAAGCTACTGTGCCACCCGGTATCAGTGGTTGGCACTGGCAGTGGGCACACTACAGTCAGTGGAAGCGGGCCTGACACACACTGGCAGCAGGCAAGCAACTGAATTTAGACTACTGTCTAAAAATTAAATGCCTTATTTATCGGCAAGCTACTGTGCCACCCGGTATCAGTGGTTGGCACTGGCAGTGGGCACACTACAGTCAGTGGAAGAGGGCCTGACACACACTGGCAGCAGGCAAGCAACTGAAATTACACTAAAGTGTAAAAATTAAATGCCTTATTTATCGGCAAGCTACTGTGCCACCCGGTATCAGTGGTTGGCACTGGCAGTGGGCACACTACAGTCAGTGGAAGAGGGCCTGACACACACTGGCAGCAGGCAAGCAACTGAATTTAGACTACTGTCTAAAAATTAAATGCCTTATTTATCGGCAAGCTACTGTGCCACCCGGTATCAGTTGTTGGCACTGGCAGTGGGCACACTACAGTCAGTGGAAGAGGGCCTGACACACACTGGCAGCAGGCAAGCAACTGAATTTAGACTACTGTCTAAAAATTAAATGCCTTATTTATCGGCAAGCTACTGTGCCACCCGGTATCAGTTGTTGGCACTGGCAGTGGGCACACTACAGTCAGTGGAAGAGGGCCTGACACACACTGGCAGCAGGCAAGCAACTGAATTTAGACTACTGTCTAAAAATTAAATGCCTTATTTATCGGCGAAGCTACTGTGCCACCCGGTATCAGTGGTTGGCACTGGCAGTGGGCACACTACAGTCAGTGGAAGCGGGCCTGACACACACTGGCAGCAGGCAAGCAACTGAATTTAGACTACTGTCTAAAAATTAAATGCCTTATTTATCGGCAAGCTACTGTGCCACCCGGTATCAGTGGTTGGCACTGGCAGTGGGCACACTACAGTCAGTGGAAGCGGGCCTGACACACACTAGCAGCAGGCAAGCAGCTGAAATTACACTAAAGTGTAAAAATTAAATGCCTTTTTATGCAAAGTCCTGTGCCAGCCGGTATGAGTGGTGGGCACTGGCAGTGGGCACACTACAGTCAGTGGAAGTCAGCCTGACACACACTGGCAGGCAACTAACCTTAGATTAAAGTGTAAAAATTAAGTGCCTTTTTTTTAAGCAAAGTCCTGTGCCACACGGGATGACAGGGGTGGGCACTGGCAGTGGGCACACTACAGTCAGTTGAAGTCGGCCTGACACACACTAGCAGCAGGCAAGCAGCTGAAATTACACTAAAGTGAAAAAAATTAAATGCCTTTTTATGCAAAGTCCTGTGCCAGCCGGTATGAGTGGTGGGCACTGGCAGTGGGCACACTACAGTCAGTGGAAGTCAGCCTGACACACACTGGCAGGCAACTAACCTTAGATTAAAGTGTAAAAATTAAGTGCCTTTTTTAAGCAAAGTCCTGTGCCACACGGGATGACAGGGGTGGGCACTGGCAGTGGGCACACTACAGTCAGTTGAAGTCGGCCTGACACACACTAGCAGCAGGCAAGCAGCTGAAATTACACTAAAGTGTAAAAATTAAATGCCTTTTTTATGCAAAGTCCTGTGCCAGCCGGTATGAGTGGTGGGCACTGGCAGTGGGCACACTACAGTCAGTGGAAGTCAGCCTGACACACACTGGCAGGCAACTAACCTTAGATTAAAGTGTAAAAATGAAGTGCCTTTTTTTAAGCAAAGTCCTGTGCCACACGGAATGACAGGGGTGAGCACTGGCAGTGAGCACACTACAGTCTGTGGGCCTGCAGCTCCTCACACACAGGCAGGCCAGGCAACTGCAATATGTATATAAAGGAAAAAAAAAAGCAGACTAATGTTGCAGCCCTAAAAGGGCTTTTTGGGGTGCTGTCAGGACGCTGTCCTTACAGCAGAGATCAGATGAGTCTTTCAGGACTGGAGTGGACACTGAATTCACTAGCCTAGCTATCGATTTCCCAATTAAATCAGCAGCAATTACAGTCTCCCTCCTCTCACTAAGACTGCAGCTTCAGAATGAATCTAAAATGGATGCTGTGCAGGAGGTGGGAGGGTCTGGGAGGGAGGGTATGCTGCTGATTGGCTGGAATGTGTCTGCTGACTGTGAGGTACAGGGTCAAAGTTTGCTCAATGATGATGTATAGGGGGCGGACCGAACATCGCATATGTTCGCCCGGTAGAGGCGAACGCGAACAAGCTATGTTCGCCGGGAACTGTTCGCCGGCGGATAGTTCGGGCCATCTCTAGCGGGGAATTGTGGGAGTTGTAGTTTTACAACAGCTGGAGGGCAGCAGTTTGAGGATGCCTGCCATAGACATTAAAATGTCACTATTCTGAGCGGTGGTGGGGTCGAGTCCCTATGTGGGCACTCCCCCCGCAACATACACGTAAAACACCCCCGCGCTCCCCACTCATTCAGGATGGCCGAGTGTAACCCATAACATGACCCCATGAGTCAGGGTGGCTGATCATCCCTCAGAAGCCCCTCCCCACACCACACCCCGGCCTCAATAAAATAATGCTGAATAGCAGAGTACCATGCCCCGCCCTCACACTTAAGCCCAGCCCCCTAAATTCTTGACAGCGGACTGGTGAGCATTGTGATAGTTGTAATATACAGCTGACACTGTGCTGTCACAGGGGCTGGCGGCTGTTTAACCCCTTCTGTACCGTAGATATGGAAGGGGTTATCAGGGAGCACTCCCCCCCATTTGTGCCCTATTGCTCGCTGTGCCATCCTGTTTGAATTGTTGTAGTGTACGAGAGTTGTGATCTCCGACACTACAGAAGGGTCACTTGAGTGCGTATGTTCCCCTCATTTATGGGGAGGTTGGTGAATGTCACTTTCATTTAATGCAATGTGATAAAATGCCTATTTATATATCCTATCACCCTGTTACTGTGATATTGCTATGTGTAGGCCTGCTAGGGATGTCATTCTAGCTCTAAGTCAATAGAGGGAGCTAGGGAGCCCTAGTATATATAGGCCCAGTCAGGGGAAGGAAGGCAGTCTATTCCAGTCCAGGCCATGTGCCTGTGAAGGCAGAGCAGGCCTGGAGCCTGCAGACTAGGAGAGGGCATTGCAGTCCCTGTAACCGGGTTCCAGATCCAAGGAAAAGGTTCTCCTCCTGAGTCTGCACTTAAAAAAGGGATAAGTCAAGCAGGAGCATCACTGTAACCAGCTTAAAGAAGCTGAGGAAAGGCAGAGCAAAGTACAGGAGAGCAAGAGATACTACAAATACCAGAGGAGGTACTTAGTAATTGTAATCCCAAGGATAAAAGCCAGAGATAGGGCATTGGGGCCTTGGAGTATATTTGCCAGCCAGGACAAGTCAGGAAGAAAGTAAAGTCGCCTGTACTTCAGAAGTCCTGCTTTTAGCCCTCTGTGATCACCTTGCTAAATATAAGCCTGCCATTAATGTACTGTAACTTAAAGCTTGCTGAAACCAATCGTCCTCTGAGGAACTGTCAAGAGGGGCCTACTAAAAGGAATGACAGAATGGAATGCCCATAGACTTTAACAGGAAAGTGGAATGCCCATAGAGAATAATGGAAATGTAATATTTGAATTAGAGACAAAACCATTTGACATATATAATAATTATTTAGCAGAATTACTCTCCAAATTCAGTGGGATTATTTAATGTTCAGAATAAGTGGAATTATCACTGTTTTCTGCAGAATGCCAAGTGGAATGACAGAAAGGAATGCCCATAGACTATAATGGGGAATAAACTATGAGCTCATTTGCAGGTAAATCTGTGTTATGTTGGACATTAACCTTTATCGCAAGTGTTCCCTGGGTAGAGTAGCATAATGTAAAATGAAAATTACCTTGGATTATAACTGTATTCTATAGAATGCAAAGGTGAGTGACATAATGGAATGCCCATAGACTATAATGGGAAGCAAAATGTGACTTGGTGCCTGAACCATTCAACATATCAAATACACCTATAGCAGGCTTACTCTTCAAGTTTAGTGGGATTATTTAAAATTGAGATTAAGTGGGATTATCATTGGTTTCTATGAAATTCCAAGTGGAATGACAGAAAGGAATGCCCATAGACTATAATGGGGAATAAACTATGAGCTCATTTGCAGGTAAATATGTGTTATGTTGGACATTAACCTTTATCGCAAGTGTTCCCTGGGTAGAGTAGCATAATGTAAAATGAAAATTACCTTGGATTATAACTGTGTTCTATAGAATGCAAAGGTGAGTGACATAATGGAATGCCCATAGACTATAATGGGAAGTAAAACGTGACTTGGTGCCTGAACCATTCAACATATCAAATACACCTATAGCAGGCTTACTCTTCAAGTTTAGTCGGATTATTTAAAATTGAGATTAAGTGGGATTATCACTGGTTTCTATGAAATGCCAAGTGGAATGACAGAAAGGAATGCCTATAGACTATAATGGGGAATAAACTATGAGCTCATTTGCAGGTAAATATGTGTTATGTTGGACATTAACCTTTATTGCCAGTGTTCCCTGGGTAGAGTAGCATAATCTAAAATGAAAATTACCTTGGATTATAACTGTATTCTATAGAATGCAAAGGTGAGTGACATAATGGAATGCCCATAGACTATAATGGGAAGTAAAACGTGACTTGGTGCCTGAACCATTCAACATATCAAATACACCTATAGCAGGCTTACTCTTCAAGTTTAGTGGGATTATTTAAAATTGAGATTAAGTGGGATTATCATTGGTTTCTATGAAATTCCAAGTGGAATGACAGAAAGGAATGCCCATAGACTATAATGGGGAATAAACTATGAGCTCATTTGCAGGTAAATATGTGTTATGTTGGACATTAACCTTTATCGCAAGTGTTCCCTGGGTAGAGTAGCATAATGTAAAATGAAAATTACCTTGGATTATACCTGTTTTCTATAGAATGCAAAGGTGAGTGACATAATGGAATGCCCATAAACTATAATGGGAAGTAAAACGTGACTTGGTGCCTGAACCATTCAACATATCAAATACATCTGTAGCAGGCTTACTCTTCAAGTTCAGTGGGATTATTTAAAATTGAGATTAAGTGGGATTATCACTGGTTTCTATGAAATGCCAAGTGGAATGACAGAAAGGAATGCCCATAGACTATAATGGGGAATAAACTATGAGCTCATTTGCAGGTAAATATGTGTTATGTTGGACATTAACCTTTATCGCAAGTGTTCCCTGGGTAGAGTAGCATAATCTAAAATGAAAATTACCTTGGATTATAACTGTATTCTATAGAATGCAAAGGTGAGTGACATAATGGAATGCCCATAGACTATAATGGGAAGCAAAACGTGACTTGGTGCCTGAACCATTCAACATATCAAATACACCTATAGCAGGCTTACTCTTCAAGTTTAGTGGGATTATTTAAAATTGAGATTAAGTGGGATTATCATTGGTTTCTATGAAATGCCAAGTGGAATGACAGAAAGGAATGCCCATAGACTATAATGGGGAATAAACTATGAGCTCATTTGCAGGTAAATATGTGTTATGTTGGACATTAACCTTTATCGCAAGTGTTCCCTGAGTAGAGTAGCATAATGTAAAATGAAAATTACCTTGGATTATACCTGTTTTCTATAGAATGCAAAGGTGAGTGACATAATGGAATGCCCATAGACTATAATGGGAAGTAAAACGTGACTTGGTGCCTGAACCATTCAACATATCAAATACACCTGTAGCAGGCTTACTCTTCAAGTTTAGTGGGATTATTTAAAATTGAGATTAAGTGGGATTATCATTGGTTTCTATGAAATGCCAAGTGGAATGACAGAAAGGAATGCCCATAGACTATAATGGGGAATAAACTATGAGCTCATTTGCAGGTAAATATGTGTTATGTTGGACATTAACCTTTATCGCAAGTGTTCCCTGGGTAGAGTAGCATAATGTAAAATGAAAATTACCTTGGATTATACCTGTTTTCTATAGAATGCAAAGGTGAGTGACATAATGGAATGCCCATAGACTATAATGGGAAGTAAACGTGACTTGGTGCCTGAACCATTCAACATATCAAATACACCTATAGCAGGCTTACTCTTCAAGTTTAGTCGGATTATTTAAAATTGAGATTAAGTGGGATTATCATTGGTTTCTATGAAATGCCAAGTGGAATAACAGAAAGGAATGCCCATAGACTATAATGGGGAATAAACTATGAGCTCATTTGCAGGTAAATATGTGTTATGTTGGACATTAACCTTTACCGCTAGTGTTCCCTGGGTAGAGTAGCATAATGTAAAATTAAAATTACCTTGGATTATACCTGTTTTCTATAGAATGCAAAGGTGAGTGACATAATGGAATGCCCATAGACTATAATGGGAAGTAAAACGTTACTTTGTGCCTGAACCATTCAACATATCAAATACATCTGTAGCAGGCTTACTCTTCAAATTTAGTGGGATTATTTAAAATTGAGATTAAGTGGGATTATCATTGGATTCTATGAAATGCCAAGTGGAATGACAGAAAGGAATGCCCATAGACTATAATGGGGAATAAACTATGAGCTCATTTGCAGGTAAATATGTGTTATGTTGGACATTAACCTTTATCGCAAGTGTTCCTTGGGTAGAGTAGCATAATGTAAAATTAACCCCTTTGGGACACATGACGTACCGGTACGGCATGTTTCCCGAGTCCTTAAGGACACATGACGTACCGGTACGTCATGAGTTGTTCCGATCACTGCTGCTCAGCTGGCAGTGATCGGAACAAGGTACCTGCTGAAATCATTCAGCAGGTACCTTGTTACAATGCCCAGGGGGGTCCTGTGACCCCCCCATATGGGCGATCGCTGCAAACCGCAGGTCAATTCAGACCTGCGGTTTGCAGCGCTTCTGTGCGATCTCTGATCCCCGCGGTCTATGACCGCGGGGATCAGAGAGTTAATGCCCCCAAACTGTTTTTAACCCCCTGCAGCCCCCAATCATATTGTGGCTGCGGGGGTGCAGGGGGTGGTTGCGGGCGGCGCGAGGCGGAGCGGTGCGGGCGGGCGGGATCGCGATTGCGATCCCCGCCCGCCTCCCTGTAATCTATCCCTGGTGTCTAGTGGTTCTATCAGAGTGTCAGCACATTGCTGACACTCTGATAGAAACGGCTGGCATTTGTGCTGCAGATGCCAGCCGCTTAACCCTTTCGTGCACGCGGTCCGTACGGACCGCGGTATGGAAGGGTTAATAACAGGGAGGAGCGCTCCTCCCTTCTTCCCATCGGGGGCTGCTGTGCCTTTGCAGCCCCCAACAGGATGGGGATCGAAGAGGAGGGTGCTCCACTCCCTCCTATCCATCACCCCTGCCCAGTTATGTCAGGGGTGATGGTTGCCATGGGAGACAGGACGCTTTCAGAAGCGTCCTGCTCTCCATGGTGCTGAAAGTCTGAATAGACCTGCTAAAGGTCTATTCAGACTTTCTAAAGTACAAAATATAGTACAGTGCACTATATAGTGTACTGTACTGTATTATACAGACACCAGATTCACTGGATCTTTCAGAACCAAGTGGGTCTGGGTCAAAAAATGTAAAAAGTGAAAAAAAGTAAAAATGAAAAAACACATAACACTGAATAAAAATTAAAAAATAAAATACACTACACATATTAGGTATCGCCGTCCGTAAAAACCTGCTCTATAAAAATATCACATGACTGAACTCCTCAGGTGAACGCCATAAAACAAACCCCCAAAAAATGGTGTAAATAAGCCATTTTTTGGCACATTACATCACTAAAAGTGTAATACAAAGCGATCAAAAGGCGTTTGCCTCCCAAAATAGTACCAATCAAACGGCCATCTCATCCCGCAAAAACGAGCCCCTACCTAAAACAATTGGCCAAAAAATAAAAAACTATGCCTCTCAGACTAAAACATGATTTTTTTGTTTCACAAATGCTTTTAGTGTTAAATGTAAAAAAAAATAAAAAGTAGACATATTTGGTATCTACACGTCCGTAAGAATCTGCTCTATAAAAATATCACATGACCTAACCCCTCAAGTAAACACTGTAAAAAAATAATAAAAACTTTGTCAAAAAGCCATTTTTTTGCCACCTTACATCACAAAAAGTGTAATAGCAAGCGATCAAAAAGTCATATGACCCCCCAAATAGTGCCAATATAACCGTCACCTCATCCCGCAAAAATGATACCCAACCTGAGACAATTGCCTATTGCTCTCAGACTATGGAGATACTAAAACATGTTTTTTTTTCATTCAAAAAGGATATTATTGTGTAAAACCAAAATAAATAAAAAAAAGTATACATATTTTGTATCGCCGCGTCCGTAAGGACCTGCTCTATAAAAATATAACATGACCTAACCCCTCAGATGAACGCCATAAACATAAAAAATAAAAACGTTATCAAACAAGCCATTTTTTTGTCACCTTACATCACAAAAAGTGTAATAGTAAGCGATCAAAAAGTCATATGCACCCCAAGATGGTGCCAATCAAACCGCCATCTCATCCCGCAAAAAATGAGCCCCTACATAGGACAATCGCCCAAAAAAAAAAATATATATGGCTCTCAAACTATGGAGACACTAAAACATGATTTTTTTGTTTTAAAAAATTATATTATTGTGTAAAACTTATATAAATAAATAAAAAGTATACATATTATGTATCGCCGCGTCCGTCACAACCTGATCTATATAAATAACACATGACCTAACCCCTCAGCTGAACACAGCAAAAAAAAAAAAAAAATACGGTGTCAAAAGCCATTTTTGTCACCTTACATCACAAAAGTGTCATAGTAAGTGACCAAAATGTCATATGCACCCCAAGATGGTGCCAATCAAACCGCCATCTCATCCCGCAAAAAATGAGCCCCTACATAACACAGTCGCGCAAAAAATAAAATAAAACTATGGCTTTCAGAATGTGGAGACACTAAAAAAATTATTTTCAAAAGGCTTTATTATGTAAAACTGAAACAAAAACCCCAAAAAGTAGTCATATTTGGTATTGTCGCGTCCGTAACAACCTGCTCTATAGAAATAGCACACAATCTAACCTGTCAGTTCAACTATGTAAATAACAAAAATAAAAACAGTCCCAAAACAGCTATTTTTTTGCAAATTTTCCATTTTAATCCATTTTTGCAGTAACAAAGCAAGGGTTAACAGCCAAGCAAAACTCAATATTTATTGCCCTGATTCTCTTGTTTGCACAAACACCCCATATGTGGTCGTAAACTGCTGTATGGCCAAACGGCAGGGCACAGAAGGAAGGGAACGCCATATGGTTTTTGGAAGGCAGATTTTGCTGGACTGGTTTTTGACACTATGTCCCATTTGAAGCCCCCTGATGCACCCCTACAGTAGAAACTCCAAAAAAGTGACCCCATTTTGGAAACTACGGGATAAGGTGTCAGTTTTGTTGGTATTATTTTAGGGTAAATATGATTTTTGGTTGCCCTATATTACACTTTTTTGAGACAAGGTAACAAAAAATAGAAATTCGAAATTTCATCTCCATTTGCCAATAACTCTTGTGGAACACCTAAAGGGTTAACAAAGTTTGTAAAACTGGTTTTGAATACCTTGAGGGGTGTAGTTTCTTAGATGGAGTCACTTTTATGGAGTTTCTACTCTAGGGGTGCATCGGGGCTTCAAATGGGACATGGTGTCAAAAATCCAGTCCAGCAAAATCTGCCTTCCAAAAACCATATGGCGCTCCTTTCCTTCTGCGCCCTGCAGTTTGGCCATACAGCAGTTTACGACCACATATAGGGTGTTTCTGAAAACTACAGAATCGGGGCAATAAAAATTGAGTTTTGTTTGGCTGTTAACCCTTGCTTTGTTACTGGAAAAATGGATTGAAACGGAAAATTTTTCAAAAATCGAAATTCTGAAATTTTATCTCCATTTGCCATTAACTCTTGTGGAAAACCTAAAGGGTTAATGACGTTTGTAAAATCAGTTTTGAATACCTTGAGGGGTGTAGTTTCTAGAATGGGGTAATTTTTGGGTGGTTTCTATTATTTAAGCCTCACAAAGTGACTTCAGACCTGAACTGGTCCCTAAAAAGTGGGTTTTTGAAAATTTCTGAAAAATTTCAAGATTTGCTTCTAAACTTCTAAGCCTTGTAACGTCCCCAAAAATGAAATAGCATTCCCAAAATGATCGATACATGAAGTAGACATATGGGGAATGTAAATCAATAACTTTTTTTGGCAGTATTACTATGTATTATAGAAGTAGAGTAATTGAAACTTGGAAAATTGTAAATTTTTCAAAATTTTTGGTAAATTTGGTATTTTTTTATAAATAAAAATGAAATTTTTCGACTTCATTTTACCACTGTCATGAAGTACAATATGTGACGAAAAAACATTCTCAGAATGGACTGGATAAGAAAAAGCGTTTTAAAGTTATCACCACATAAAGTGACAATGGTCAGATTTTGAAAAAATGGCCTGGTCCTTAAGGTGAAATAGGGCCGTGTCCTTAAGGGGTTAAAATTACCTTGGATTATACCTGTTTTCTATAGAATGCAAAGGTGAGTGACATAATGGAATGCCCATAGACTATAATGGGAGGTAAAACGTGACTTGGTGCCTGAACCATTCAACATATCAAATACTGTACACCTATAGCAGGCTTACTCTTCAAGTTTAGTCGGATTATTTAAAATTGAGATTAAGTGGGATTATCATTGGTTTCTATGAAATGCCAAGTGGAATGACAGAAAGGAATGCCCATAGACTATAACAGGAAAGTGAAATGCCCATAGAGAATAATAGAAATGTAATATTTTAATGAGAGACAAAACCATTTGACATATCTAATAAATATTTAGCAGACATACTCTCTAAACTCGTGGGATTATTTAAAATAAAGATTACGTGGGATTATTATTGGTTTCTATGGAATGACAAGAGGAATGACACAATGGAATGGACATAGACTATAATGGGAAGTAAACCCTGAGCTCATTTGCAGTTAAATATGTGTTATGTAGCACATTAACATGATAATCCCACTTAATCTCAATTTTAAATAATCCCACTGAACTTTAAGAGTAAGCTCGCTACAGATGTATTTGATATGTTGAATGGTTCAGGCACCAAGTCACGTTTTACTTCCCATTATAGTCTATGGGCATTCCATTATGTCACTCACCTTTGCATTCTATAGAAAACAGGTATAATCCAAGGTAATTTTCATTTTACATTATGCTACTCTACCCAGGGAACACTTGCGATAAAGGTTAATGTCCAACATAACACATATTTACCTGCAAATGAGCTCATAGTTTATTCCCCATTATAGTCTATGGGCATTCCTTTCTGTCATTCCACTTGGCATTTCATAGAAACCAATGATAATCCCACTTAATCTCAATTTTAAATAATCCGACTAAACTTGAAAAGTAAGCCTGCTATAGGTGTATTTGATATGTTGAATGGTTCAGGCACCAAGTCACGTTTTACTTCCCATTATAGTCTATGGGCATTCCATTATGTCACTCACCTTTGCATTCTATAGAAAACAGGTATAATCCAAGGTAATTTTCATTTTACATTATGCTACTCTACCCAGGGAACACTTGCGATAAAGGTTAATGTCCAACATAACACATATTTACCTGCAAATGAGCTCATAGTTTATTCCCCATTATAGTCTATGGGCATTCCTTTCTGTCATTCCACTTGGCATTTCATAGAAACCAATGATAATCCCACTTAATCTCAATTTTAAATAATCCGACTAAACTTGAAAAGTAAGCCTGCTATAGGTGTATTTGATATGTTGAATGGTTCAGGCACCAAGTCACGTTTTACTTCCCATTATAGTCTATGGGCATTCCATTATGTCACTCACCTTTGCATTCTATAGAAAACAGGTATAATCCAAGGTAATTTTCATTTTAGATTATGCTACTCTACCCAGGGAACACTGGCGATAAAGGTTAATGTCCAACATAACACATATTTACCTGCAAATGAGCTCATAGTTTATTCCCCATTATAGTCTATGGGCATTCCTTTCTGTCATTCCACTTGGCATTTCATAGAAACCAGTGATAATCCCACTTAATCTCAATTTTAAATAATCCCACTAAACTTGAAGAGTAAGCCTGCTATAGGTGTATTTGATATGTTGAATGGTTCAGGCACCAAGTCACGTTTTACTTCCCATTATAGTCTATGGGCATTCCATTATGTCACTCACCTTTGCATTCTATAGAAAACAGGTATAATCCAAGGTAATTTTCATTTTAGATTATGCTACTCTACCCAGGGAACACTGGCGATAAAGGTTAATGTCCAACATAACACATATTTACCTGCAAATGAGCTCATAGTTTATTCCCCATTATAGTCTATGGGCATTCCTTTCTGTCATTCCACTTGGCATTTCATAGAAACCAGTGATAATCCCACTTAATCTCAATTTTAAATAATCCGACTAAACTTGAAGAGTAAGCCTGCTATAGGTGTATTTGATATGTTGAATGGTTCAGGCACCAAGTCACGTTTTACTTCCCATTATAGTCTATGGGCATTCCATTATGTCACTCACCTTTGCATTCTATAGAAAACAGGTATAATCCAAGGTAATTTTCATTTTACATTATGCTACTCTACCCAGGGAACACTTGCGGTAAAGGTTAATGTCCAACATAACACATATTTACCTGCAAATGAGCTCATAGTTTATTCCCCATTATAGTCTATGGGCATTCCTTTCTGTCATTCCACTTGGCATTTCATAGAAACCAATGATAATCCCACTTAATCTCAATTTTAAATAATCCGACTAAACTTGAAGAGTAAGCCTGCTATAGGTGTATTTGATATGTTGAATGGTTCAGGCACCAAGTCACGTTTTACTTCCCATTATAGTCTATGGGCATTCCATTATGTCACTCACCTTTGCATTTTATAGAAAACTGAATAATCCAAGGTAATTTTCATTTTACATTATGCTACTCTACCCAGGGAACACTTGCGGTAAAGGTTAATGTCCAACATAACACATATTTACCTGCAAATGAGCTCATAGTTTATTCCCCATTATAGTCTATGGGCATTCCTTTCTGTCATTCACCCTCGTTATTCTGCAGAAAACAGTGATAATTCCAATTATTCTGAACATTAAATAATCCCACTGAATTTGGAGAGTAATCCTGCTAAATAATTAATATATATGTCAAATGGTTTTGTCTCTAATTCAAATATTGCATTTCTATTATTCTCTATGGGCATTCCACTCTAGTCCATTATTCTCTATGGGCATTCCACTTTTCCCTGTCATGAGAGTGTATGCTGTTTATTACTGTTCAGTAAAGTGAAGTTCTGGTTTACTATTCAAGCCTGCACCTCAATTATTCCTACTATCAGCAAACGGTGTGCCACCGTTAATTGGCACTGGCGTCACGAACTCTACCTATAACTACCTGTCCTAGAAGAAGAACCAGAGAGTTGGCCTGTCCCAGGTTAGTGGTCATAACTGCACTACAACACCCAGGAACACTATTGAACCCTAACTTGAGTACGCTGCATTGTGACAGGAGGCTAGACCCCTCCCTTCTACATCAAGCGTCTGGGCTGCTGTGGCAACACTGAAATGGTTGCCATGGCAATCGGGCGCCTTCAAAGGCATTCGGCTTGCCATGTTCAGTGTAAAATACACTGCAGTTCACTATACAGTGTACTGCAGTGTATTGTAGAGGCATCACACCCACTTGATCTACAAGAAACAAGTGGGTCTATTTAAAAAATAAATAAATAAAATAAAAAATTATAAAAAAACAATAAAAAATAATAAATGACTGAGACGGAGCTTTTTTTCTTTTTTTGTCACCTCACATCAGAAAGAGCGTAACGCCAAGCGATCACAAAGTCGTGTTTCCCCTAGAGATGGCATCAATTAACATAAAAATTTAATTAAAAAAATGACAGAAAAAGAGCATTTTTTTTTTCAACTCACATCATAAAGAACGTAACGCCATCACGAAGTCGCATGCTGCCCCCTGAGATGGTACCAATCACACTGTCACTATGCCCCGCAAAAAAATGAGATCCTACATGAGACAATCAGCTAGTTTTATGGAAAAATAAATTAGTATGTAGGGTTGAGTGAACGGTTCGAGCATAGTTCGGGTTCTTACTGAATTTTGGGGTGTTCGGGACACAGACCCGAACATTTTTAAAAAAGTTCTGGTTCGGGTCCGTTGTTCGTCGATTTCTTCCCGCTTTCTGAAGGGCTCCACAGCAGCCAATCAGCTAGCGTTTTACTTTTTGCCCTAAGAAGCCATCACAGACATGCCTACTAATGGCATGGCTGTGATTGGCCAAGTGCAGCATGTGACCCAGCCTCTATTTAAGCTGGAGTCACGTAGCGCCGCACGTCACACTGCTCTGATTAGTGTAGGGAGAGGACGCAGCTTCTGTGAGGGCGAGATTAGGCAGGGAAAAGTCAGCAAAAGCACCTAATGAAGTGATCGATCTACAGCTGTGAATGATTCAACTTCTGCTAGTTAATTGCTCACTGGATTTTAGGCTGCACAGAGCATTTTTCTGTCACTTTTTTCTAGGGTGATCGCCGGCCATTTTGTGACTTGTGGTGCACCAGAACAAGCTGCCACCAAGTCCATCAACCCATCAATACTAGTTTTTTTTTTTTTGCTATATACTATATCAGGGGCTTGGCTGTGCTTAATGTCACTCCTAGAAACTCAGGATAGAAATTTCTATATTTTATTAAGGGGTTAAATTCAATTGCCAAAATAGCAATCCCCTAAATCTGGTGTTCCAGCTGTGGCTAGCCAAGTGTAATACTGTCTGCTGTCTAGCAAATGATAGATTTTTTTCTGTGGTGAAATTCAATTGCCAAAATAGCAATCCCCTAAATCTAGTGTCCCAGCAGTGGCTGGCAATGTTTAATAGTGTCCGGCAAAGGATATATTTTGTTCTGCGGTGAAATTCAATAGCCAAATTAGCAATATCGTAAATCTGGTGTCCCAGCAGTGGCTGGCCAAGTTTAATAGTGTCCGGCAAAGGATAGATAATTTTCTGGGGTGAAATTCAATTGCCAAAATAGCAATACCGTAAATCTGGTGTTCCAGCTGTGACTGGACAAGTTTCATAGTGTCCGTCATAGGATGTATTATTTTCTGAGGTAAAATTCAGTTGCAAAAATAGAAATACCGTAAATCTGGTGTTCCAGCTGTGACTGGACAAGTTTAATAGTGTCCTGCAAAGGATTTATTATTTTCTGGGGTGAAATTCATTTGCCAAAATAGAAATACAGTAAATCTGGTGCTCCAGCTGTGACTGAACAAGTTTAATAGTGTCCTGCAAAGGATTTATTATTTTCTGGGGTGAAATTCATTTGCCAAAATAGAAATACAGTAAATCTGTTGTTCCAGTTGTTGCAGGCTTAGTTTAAATCTGTCCGTAAAAGGGTATATTTTTTTCTGTGGTGAAATTTAATTGCCAAAATGGCAATAACCTGAATCTGGTGTTCCAGCTGTTGCAGGCCTAGTTTAAATCTGTCCGTAAAAGGGTATATTTTTTTCTGGGGTGAAATTTAATTGCCAAAATGGCAATACCCTGAATCTGGTGTTCCAGCTGTTGCAGGCCTAGTTTAAATCTGTCCGTAAAAAGGTATATTTTTTTGTGGGGTAAAATTTAATTGCCAAAATAGCAATACCCTGAATCTGGTGTTCCAGCTGTGACTGGACAATTTCCCTAGTGTCCGTCAAAGGATATATTATTTTCTGGAGTGAAAGTTAGTAGCAAAAATAGAAATACAGTAAATCTGGTGTTCCAGCTGTGGCTGGACAAGTTTAATAGTGTCCGGCAAAGGATATATTTTTTTCTGGGGTGAAATTCAATTGCCAAAATAGCAATACCATAAATCAGTGATTTCAGCTGTGGCTGGCTAAGTTTAATAGTGTATGGCAAAGGATATATTTTTTTCTGGGGTGAAATTCAATTGCCAAAATAGCAATACCGTAAATCTGGTGTCCCAGCAGTGGCTGGCCAAGTTTCATAGTGTCCGTCATAGGATATATTATTTTCTGCGGTGAGATTCAGCTGCCAAAATAGAAATACAGTAAATCTGGTGTTCCAGCTGTGACTGAACAAGTTTAATAGTGTATGGCAAAGGATATATTTTTTTCTGGGGTGAAATTCAATTGCCAAAATAGCAATAACATAAATCTGGTGTCCCAGCAATGGCTGGCTAAGTTTAATAGTGTACAGCAAAGGATATATTTTTTTCTGGGGTGAAATTCAATTGCCAAAATAGCAATACCGTAAATCTGGTGTTCCAGCTGTGACTGGACAAGTTTCATAGTGTCCGTCATAGGATATATTATTTTCTGAGGTGAAATTCAGTTGCAAAAATAGAAATACCATAGATCTGGTGTTCCAGCTGTGACTGGACAAGTTCAATAGTGTCCGGCAAAGGATTTATTATTTTTTTGGTTGAAATTCATTTGCCAAAATAGAAATACAGTAAATCTGGTGTTCCAGCTGTGACTGAACAAGTTTAATAGTGTCCGGCAAAGGATATATTTTTTTCTGGGGTGAAATTCAATTGCCAAAATAGCAATACCGTAAATCTGGTGTCCCAGCAGTGGCTGGCTAAGTTGAATAGTGTCCGGCAAAGGATAGATAATTTTCTGGGGTGAAATTCAATTGCCAAAATAGCAATACCATAAATCTGGTGTCCCAGCAGTAGCTGCCCAAGTTTAATAGTGTCCGGCAAAGGATAGATAATTTTCTGGGGTGAAATTCAATTGCCAAAATAGCAATATCGTAAATCTGGTGTTCCAGCTGTGACTGGACAAGTTTCCGTCATAGGATATATTATTTTCTGCGGTAAAATTCAGTTGCAAAAATAGAAATACCTTAAATCTGGTGTTCCAGCTGTGACTGGACAAGTTTAATAGTGTCCGGCAAAGGATTTTTTATTTTCTGGGGTGAAATTCATTTGCCAAAATAGCAATACCATAAATCAGTGGTTTCAGGTGTGGCTGGCCAAGTTTAATAGTGTCTGGCAAAGGATATATTTTGTTCTGGGGTGAAATTCAATTGCCAAAATAGCAATACCATAAATCAGTGGTTTCAGCTGTGGCTGGCCAAGTTCAATCGTATACGGCAAAGGATATATTTTTTTCTGGGGTGAAATTCAATTGCCAAAATAGCAATAACATAAATCTGGTGTCCCAGCAGTGGCTGGCCAAGTTTAGTAGTGTACGGCAAAGGATATATTTTTTTCTGGGGTGAAATTCAATTGCCAAAATAGCAATACCGTAAATCTGGTGTCCCAGCAGTGGCTAGCCAAGTGTAATAGTGTCCGTCAAAGGATTTATTATTTTCTGCAGTGAAATTCAGTTGCAAAAATCGAAATACAGTATATCTGTTGTTCCAGCTGTTGCAGGCCTAGTTTAAATCTGTCCGTAAAAGGGTATATTTTTTTCTGGGGTGAAATTTAATTGCCAAAATAGCAATACCCTGAATCTGGTGTTCCAGCTGTGACTGGACAATTTCCCTAGTGTCCGTCAAAGGATATATTATTTTCTGGGGTGAAAGTTAGTAGCAAAAATAGAAATACAGTAAATCTGGTGTTCCAGCTGTGGCTGGACAAGTTTAATAGTGTCCGGCAAAGGATATTTTTTTTTCTGGGGTGAAATTCAATTGCCAAAATAGCAATACCATAAATCAGTGGTTTCAGCTGTGGCTGGCCAAGTTTAATAGTGTATGGCAAAGGATATCTTTTTTCTGGGGTGAAATTCAATTGCCAAAATAGCAATACCGTAAATCTGGTGTCCCAGCAGTGGCTGGCCAAGTTTAATAGTGTCCGTCAAAGGATTTATTATTTTCTGCGGTGAAATTCAGTTGCAAAAATAGAAATACAGTAAATCTGGTGTTCCAGCTGTGACTGGACAAGTTTAACAGTATCTGTGAAAGGATAGATTTTTTTCTGGGGTGAAATTCACTTGCCAATATAGCAATACCCTGAATCTGGTGTTCCAGCTGTTGCAGGCCAAGTGTTAATCTTTCCGTAAAAGGGTATATTACACTCAAGGTGTATATACAAGTGCTGAGAGGGTCATCCTCAATAACTTCACACGCTACCGTGCATTTCCCATTGTATTTCTGTCCGTTAAAGGGTATATTATACAAAGTGTTAAAATACTATTGCTGAAGGCATAATCCTACATATTTTTTCACACGCTACTGTGCATCTCCAAGTGTAAATCTGTCCATAAAAGGATACCTTTCATCCAGGGCCTAAATTCTAGGCCTACAATTGATATTCCACTAAATTAGTGGTTACTGCTGTGGCTGGATTAGTGTAATATGGTACATAAAAAAATAGGCAGATAGTGTTAGGTGCCTGTAAAAAAAGGCCTGAATTTGAAATCAATACATTGGGCCAAATTTTTTTTTCTTATTGTGGTGCTTGGTGTACGGTAACAATGAGGAAAACACCTAGTAAGGGACGCGGTCGTGGTGGTGTTAGTGGACCCTCTGGTGCTGGGAGAGGACGTGGCCATTCTGCCACAGCCACACGTCCTAGTGAACCAACTACCTCAGGTTCCAGTACCCACCAGAATTTACAGCGATATTTGGTGGGGCCCAATGCCGTTCTAAGGATGGTAAGGCATGAGCAGGTACAGGCGCTAGTCAATTGGGTGGCCGTCAGTGGATCCAGCACGTTCACAACATTATCTCCCACCCAGTCTTCTGCAGAAAGCGCACAGGTGGCGCCTGAAAACCAAGCCCATCAGTCTGTCACATCACCCCCATGCATATCAGGGAAATTGTCAGAGCCTCAAGTTATGCAGCAGTCTCTTATGCTGTGTGAAGACTCTGCTGGCAGGGTTTCCCAAGGGAATCCACCTAGCCCTTCCCCAGTGGTGGAAGACATAGAATGCACTGATGCACAACCACTTATGTTTCCTGATGATGAGGACATGGGAATACCACCTCATCGGAGTCTGCATGTCTCTGATGATGACGAAACACAGGTGCCAACTGCTGAGTCTTTTTGCAGTGTGCAGACCGAACAGGAGGTGAGGGAGGAAGACTGTGTGGAAGACAATGCAGGGGACGATGAGGTCCTAGACCCCACATGGAATGAAGGTCGTGCCACTGACTTTCATAGTTCAGAGGAAGAGGCAATGGTGAGACCGAACCAACAGCGTAGCAAAAGAGGGAGCAGGGGGAAAAAGCAGAACAGCCGCCGCCAAGAGAGTTCGCCTGCTACTGGCCACCGCCACCAGGGACCGAGCACCCCAAAGGCAACTTCAAGGAGTTTCCTGGCATGGCACTTCTTTAAACAATGTGCTGACGACAAGACCTGAGTGGTTTGCACGCTGTGCCATCAGATCCTGAAGCGAGGCATTAACGTTCTGAACCTTAGCACAACCTGCATGACCAGGCATCTACATGCAAAGCATGAACTGCAGTGGAGTAAACACCTTAAAAGCAAGGAACTCACTCTGGCTCCCCCTGCTCCCTCTTCTGCTGCTGCCTCAGCCTCTTCCTCCGCCTCGGGAGGAATGTTGGCACCTGCCGCCCACCAAACAGAGGATGTGCCACCGACAACACCACCTGCGTCACCAAGCATCTCCACCATGTCACACGGCAGCATTCAGCTCTCCATCTTACAAACCTTGGAGAGAAAACGTAAATTCCCACCTAACCACCCTCGGGCCATGGTCCTGAATGCCAGCATTTCTAAACTACTGGCCTTTGAAATGCTGTCATTCAGGCTGGTGGACACAGACAGCTTTAAACAGCTGATGGTGATGGCTGTCCCACAGTATGTTGTTCCCAGCCGCCACTACTTTTACAAGACAGCCGTGCCTTTCCTGCACAACCAAGTATCCGATAAAATCAAGTGTGCACTGCTCAACGCCATCTGTGGCAAGGTCCACCTAACCACAGATACATGGATCAGTAAGCACGGCCAGGGACGCTATATCTCCCTAACTGCACACTGGGTAAATGTAGTGGCGGCTGGGCCCCAGGCGGAGAGTTCTTTGGCGCACGTCCGTCCTGCCAAGGATCGCAGGGCATCATTCTTTGCCTCCTGCAGCCTCCTCCTCCTACTCGGCTTCCTCCTCCTCTGCTTCCACCTGCTCATCCAGTCAGCCACACACCTTCACCACCAACTTCAGCACAGCCCGGGGTAAACGTCAGCAGGCCGTTCTGAAACTCATATGTTTGGGGGACAGGCCCCACACCACCCAGGAGTTGTGGCAGGGTATTAAACAACAGATCGACCAGTGGTTGCTGCCGGAGGGCCTCAAGCCCGGCCTGGTGGTGTGCGATAATGGGCGAAATCTCGTCGCAGCTCTGGGACTAGCCAGTTTGATGCACATCCCTTGCCTGGCGCATGTGCTGAATTTGATACTGCAGAAGTTCATTCACAACTACCCCGACATGTCAGAGCTGCTGCATAAAGTGCGGGCCGTTTGTGCATGCTTCCGGCGATCACATCCTGCCGCTGCTCGCCTGTCTGCGCTACAGCAGAACTTCGGCCTTCCCGCTCACCGCATCATATGTGACGTGCCCACCAGGTGGAACTCCACCTTGCACATGCTGGAGAGACTGTGCAAGCAGCAGCAGGCCATAGTGGAGATTCAGCTGCAGCACGCATGGGTCAGTCGCACTGCGGAACAGCACCACTTCACTTTCGAGTACTCCATCAACATGGCCAGTGGCGATAACGCCGTTATCAGCGTTACAATACCACTTCTATGTCTCCTTGAGAAAACACATAGGGCGATGATTGAAGAGGAGGTGGCCCAGGAGGAGGAGGAGGATGAGGGGTCATTTTTAGCACTTTCAGGCCAGTCTGTTAGAAGTGCCTCAGAGGGAGGTTTTTTGCAACAGCAGAGGCCAGGTACAAATGTGGCCAGCCAGGGCCCACTACTGGAGGACGAGGAGGATGAGGAGGAGGTGGAGGAGGATGAAGCAGGTTCACAGCGGGGTGGCACCCAACACAGCTCAGGCCCATCACTGGTGCGTGGCTGGGGGGATACGGAGGACGATGGCGATACGCCTCCCACAGAGGACAGCTTGTCCTTACCTCTGGGCAACCTGCCACACATGAGCGACTACATGCTGCAGTGCCTGCGCAACGACAGCAGAGTTGCCCACATTTTAACGTGTGCGGACTACTGGGTTGCCACCCTGCTGGATCCCCGGTACAAAGACAATGTGCCCACCTTACTTCCTGCACTGGAGCGTGATAGGAAGATGCGCGAGTACAAGCGCACGCTGGTAGACGCGCTCCTGAGAGCATTCCCAAATGTCACAGGGGAACAAGTGGAAGCCCAAGGTGAAGGCAGAGGAGGAGCAAGAGGTCGCCAACGCAGCTGTGTCACGGCCAGCTCCTCTGAGGGCAGGGTTAGCATGGCAGAAATGTGGAAAAGTTTTGTCTCCACGCCACAGCTAACTGCACCACCACCTGATACAGAACGTGTTAGCAGGAGGCAGCATTTCACTAACATGGTTGTGGTTGAACAGTACGTGTGCACACCCCTCCACTCCACGTACTGACTGATGGTTCGGCCCCATTCAACTTCTGGGTCTCCAAATTGTCCACGTGGCCAGAGCTAGCCTTTTATGCCTTGGAGGTGCTGGCCTGCCCGGCGGCCAGCGTTTTGTCTGAACGTGTATTCAGCACGGCAGGTGGCGTCATTACTGACAAACGCAGCCGCCTGTCCACAGCCAACGTGGACAAGCTGACGTTCATAAAAATGAACCAGGCATGGATCCCGCAGGACCTGTCCATCCCTTGTGCAGAATAGACATTTATAACTGCCTCCACCTCAACCATATATTGTTGTACTCCGGGGCACTTCTTTAATGAATCCTCTTTTTTTCATTTTACCATTATATTGCGGTGCAACCAAAAGTTGAATTAACCTCTCCTCCGTCTAGGTGCCAGGGGCCTAATTATCTAAAAGTGGCCTTCTTCATTGGTGGGTGACATGACGCCTGATTCTCTGCTATGCGACCTCTGTCCTCTGTCAGGGTGCTGGGGCCTAAATAAATAAAAGTGGCCTTCTCCATTGGTGGGTGACTTGAAGCCTGATTCTTTGCTATGGGACCTCTCTCCAATTGATATTGCTTAATTTTAATTTATTTTATTTTAATTCATTTCCCTATCCACATTTGTTTACGGTGGATTTACCTACATTTTGCTGCCTTTTGCAGCCCTCTAGCCCTTTCCTGGACTACTTTACAGCCTTTTTAGTGCCCAAAGTTTGGGTCCCCATTGACTTCAATGGGGTTCGGGTTCGGGATGAAGTTCGGGTCGAGGCCGAACTTCTCGAACCCGAACATCCAGGTGTTCGCTCAACTCTATTGTAGGGTTTTCAGAAAACGGACACAACAAAACACGGATTTTGCTGTTTATAAATTGGTTTTATTAAGCAGCACTGATTTATGGGCTCCGGTAAAAGTTAGCAGCACTTATTTATGGGCCTGGGAGAGTGAGCCGCACTGATTTATAAGATCCGGTAAATGAGTGCCACTGATTTATGGGCTCCGTGGAGTGAGCAGCACTGATTTATGGGCCCGGGGGAGTGAGCGGCACTTATTTATAAGATCCGGTAAGTGAGCAGCACTTATTTATTGGCCTGGGTGAGTGAGCCACACTGATTTATAAGATCCGGTAAATGAGCGCCACTGATTTATGGGCTCCGCGGAGTGAGCAGCACTGACTTATGGGCTCGGGGGAGTGAGCGGCACTGATTTATAAGATCCGGTAAATGAGCACCACTGATTTATGGGCTCCGCGGAGCTAGCAGCACTGATTTATGGGCCCAGGGGAGTAAGCGGCACTGATTTATAAGATCCGGTAAGTGAGCAGCACTTATTTATTGGCCTGGGTGAGTGAGCCGCACTGATTTATAAGATCCGGTAAATGAGCGCCACTGATTTATGGGCTCCGCAGAGTGAGCAGCACTGACTTATGGGCTCGGGGGAGTGAGCGGCACTGATTTATAAGATCCGGTAAATAAGCGCCACTGATTTATAGGCTCTGCGGAGTGAGCAGCACTGATTTATGGGCACGGGGGAGTGAGCGACACTGATTTATAAGAGCCGGTAAGTGAGCAGCACTTATTTATGGGCCTGGAAGAGTGAGTCGCACTGATTTATAAGATCTGGTAAATGAGCGCCACTGATTTATGGGCTCCGCGGAGTGAGCAGCACTGATTTATGGGCCCGGGGAAGTGAGCGGCACTGATTTATAAGATCCGGTAAGTAAGCACCACTGATTAATGGGCTCCGTGGAGCTAGCAGCACTGATTTATGGGCCCGGGGGAGTGAGCAGCACTGATTTATAAGATCCAGTAATTGAGCAGCACTGATTTATGGGCTCCACGGAGCTAGCAGCACTGATTTATGGGCCCGGAGGAGTGAGCGGCACTGATTTATGGGCTCCACGGAGTGAGCAGTACTGATTTATGGGCACGGGGGAGTGAGCAGCACTCATTTATGGGCTCGGGGGAGTGAACAGCAGTGATTTATAGGCTCTGGGGAGGGAGCAGCACTGATTTGTAGCAGGGCAGCACTACTGGGGAAGGGGGCGGCAGGCGCTTTCCACCTGGGGAGGCTCTTGGGTAGCCGTCGGTAACCGCATACTACTCACCTCGGCTGCTGCATAACCTTGTAATACACACCTCACACAGCTGTTCAGGTCATAATACACAGCTCAACCACTGCAGGTCATAATACACACCTCAGCTGCTGCTGAACCTCCTAATACACACACCTTAGCTGCCCACAGACTAGCTGGAGGGGGGGGGGCTCCTCTTGTAACCATTGACCTCTTCTACAAACCCTCAAAATTTGTGCTACCTCCCCCCGAAAGGGGACGCTGGACGGGACTTCCATGGGGGAGGGGAGTGGGGCACTTTATGGAAATCTCGACCTAGGAAAGTTGCATCCTCAGCCGGCTAAGAAACCCCGACTTTGACCCGCTGTCTTTCCTCGAGGAAAAGTCCCACAGACTGGTTTAAGGGCTCCTCTTGAAGCCCTGCGCCTCCTCTAGGACTCCTGAAAGTTTGGGTTTCCTAGCCCTAAAGGGGGCCGCTGGACGGGACTTCCATTTTAGGGTCCATCTCTCTCGAGTCAGGAGCAATGATTTATAGCTCCACAGTAACGAGCACTGACTTATAGCGGGGCAGCACCACTGGGGAAGGGGGCGGCAGGCGCTTTCCAACATGGGCAGCTCTTGGCGAGCTGGCGGCTGCGCATGAATTTCCCACTGCAGCAGCAGTGATTTACCGCCGCCCTCCCCCTCCCCTGGGCAGCGCTACTGGGGAAGGACACCACTGAGGAAGGGGGCCGGCGACCGTTTCCCACCCCGGCCCGCTCTGATAGAGCTGCAGGAGGGCTGGCTGGTATTTCCCCCATCATTCACCTCTCTGGAGCCAGGAGCAGTGGTTCAGAGCCGCCCTTCCCCAGACAGCACTACTGGGGATGTGGAGCTTTCTACATCGGGCAAGCATTGAGGCCACCGAGGGAGAGCCTTCCCCCCTGGGCCAAACATTAAGCGGGCTTGGGGTGTAAGTTTTCACTGTCTTCGGGTAGAAATAAGAAAACGCATAGAAATATTCTGGCAGGACGCCGAGCAGGTAGAGCGGAAAATCGATAGGACGCGAGGCAATCGCCACCTGGTGGCCAGCCTTCTTCTTCTTATTATTATTATTATTATGGCCAACCCCCATCATTTTATCAATGGCTGAGTTCTCTGTTAGAGTTGTCGCCGACCACTTGCTCAGCATTCTGCCACATGCCACCTAGTAGCCAGCCGTTCTCAAGGTCATCCCCATCATTTTATCATTTAACCCTTCTCTGGGATATCCCCAATATCCCCAATGTTAGATGTTTCAACTGCCCCATGTCCGGCTGATTTTCTTTACGGTGCCTCTGGAGGTGCCTAGGGTCATGTCAGCGCCTCACAAGGCCTCCAATTTCCAGGCCTGGGACTGCATAGTCTCTAATTACAAGCCGCGTCCAACCTTTCTCCCAACGTTAGACGCGTTAGACCGGCCTTCTCCGGTATATCCCCAATGGCAGACTTCACTCTTAGAGCTGTCAACTAACTCATCTTCGGCTGATTTTCTCTATGGCGCCTACGGCGCCTCTGGAGTTGCCTGCGGTCAGGTCGGCGCCTTATAAGGCATCTAATTTCCAGGTCTGGGACTGCACAGTCGCTAATTACAAGCCATGTCCAAACTTTTCGCCCAACTTCAGACCCACGGACACCACTCCGGAGCTAGTATGCCCTAGCTGTTTAAACAGGTTTTCCCCTTTCTTTTATCTTATTTTTCATTTTAGCCTTCTAACTTTATTTTTATCCCTTTTTTTTCTTGCTTATTTCCTAATACTTTCTGTACTAGTCCACCAATGGCAGAGTTCACTCTTAGAGGTGTCGGCTAGCACATCTTCGGCTCCCTGACACGCGCCACCTGGTGGCCTTCTTCCCCAATGGCAGATTTCACTATTAGAGCTGTCAACTAATCAATCTTCGGCTGATTTTCTCTACGGCGCCTCTGGAGGTGCCTAGGGTCAGGTCATCACCTCATAAGGCGTCTAATTTCCAGGCCTGGGACTACACAGTCGCTAATTAGGAGCCGCATCCAACTTTTCTCCCAACATTAGACGCACGGACACCACTCCTGAGCTAATATGCTCTTGCTGATTAAAAGGTTTTCCCCTTTCTTTTATCTCATTGAACATTTTAGCCTTCTAATTTTTTTTTAAACATTTCTTTTTCTTGCTTATGTCCTAATACTTTCTGTACTAGTCCACCAATGGCAGAGTTCACTCTTAGAGGTGTTGCCTAGCACATCTTTGGCACCCTGACACATGCCATCTGGTGGCCTTCTCGGGATATCCCCAATGGCAGAGTTCACTTTTAACTCACCCATCAACTAACCCATCTTCGGCTGATTTTCTCTACGGCGCCTCTGGAGGTGCCAAGGGTCGGGTCACCGCTTCAGAAGGCCCCTAATTTCCAGGTCTGGGACTGCACAGTCGCTAATGACAAGCCATGTCCAAACTTTTCTCCCAACTTCAGACCCACGGACACCCCTACCTGATTAAAAAGGTTTTCCCCTCTCTTCATTCTCATCTTTCATTTTAACCTTCTAACTATTTTTGTTAATCTATTTTTCTTCCTAATATCCTAATACCTTCTATACGATGCCGCCTATGGCAGAGTTCACTCTTAGAGTTGTCGCCTACCACATGTTTGGAGTACTGCAACATACCAACTGGTGGCCTTCTCTGGAATATACTCAACGTCCCATCGATTTCCCACTCGATTCTTTTTTTTTTCAATACTATAACAGCGTATACAACAATCCAATAGCCAAAAACCCGACTCTGTCAGCAGATGAGACAAAAAAAAAAGCAAAATAAAATAAAAAAAATTATTAAAAAAAATAACAGCCCTGGGATTACACAGTCTCAGACCCGACTCACTCGGCAAACGAGATAAAAAAAAAACATTAAAAAACAAAAAAAAAAATGAAAAAAACAAGATCAACTCACTTTATCAAAATTTTCTAGTATTATAGTAATACTGTAGTATAACGAGTATTAGAATAATACTATAGTATAACTAGTATTATAGTAATACTAGACTAGAAAGAGTATTATAGCAACACTCTAGTATAGTACTAGTATGATAGTACCTATGCTAGAGAGATAGATAGAGAGATAGAGAAATAGAGAGATAGAGAGATATCCATCAAAGACCTGATTCTGTCGGCAGATGAGACAAAAAAAAAGCAAAAAAAATATAAAAATTATTTAAAAAAATAACAGCCCTGGGACTACACAGTCTCAGACACGACTGACTCAGCAAACGAGATAAAAAAAAAAACATTAAGAATAAAAAAAAAGTAAAAAACCAGATCAGCTCACTTTGACAAAATTTCAGCTCACTTTAACAAAATTTTCTAATATTATAGTAATACTGTAGTATAATGAGTATTAGAATACTACTATAGTATAACTAGTATTATAGTAATACTGTAGTATAATGAGTATTGGAATAATACTATAGTATAACTAGTATTATAGTATTTTTTCTTCTTTTCTTATTTATTATTTTTTTTCTAACATTTCAATACCATTCTTTAAACCAATTCCTTATGTCCTAATACCGTCTCATTCCTGTGGCTTCCTCACTTTACAAATGGCAGCCTTCTCATTGCATATATAGCTCCAATTGCCGTTTCTACCCCAGGAGGTGTTGCCTAGCCCATGGTCATCTCTCATCCTGATGCCTCCCAGTGGCCATCCTTCATATTGCAAATGCCATGCATTTTACCAATGGGCGTTTTCACCCTAGGAGGTGTCAACTAACCAATGCTCATCGCTCATCCTGATGCCACCCGGTGGCCATCTACGGTATTTTCCCCATCACACTCAATGGCACTCCAAGAGGTGTCGACCAGTCCAACAAGGCACCTCAGCCGGATCTCAGAACCTGAGGCATCGCCTCAGACGGCCCCCGAATTAAAGACCGGGCATGGCAGAGTCTCCGTTTACAACCTCATGGATCAGACTTTTTATTGTCTTCAGTTTTTTGTAGGAAATGCTAGATTTGCCTCGAGATGTATCTATGCCTGGCTCAAGGGCTATGTTAAAGTCTCCAACGAGAACCAAAGTTCCCTCCATGAACGGCCTCAGTCTATTCAACACAAATTTAATGAAAGCTGTCTGTTTGTCAATTGGCGCATAAACATTCACAAAAGTAAAACCCCTTTCACACGGGCGAGTTTTCCGCGCGGGTGCAATGTTTGAGGTGGACGCATTGCACACGCACTGAATCCGGACCCATTCATTTCTATGGGGCTGTGCACATGAGCGGTGATTTTCACGCATCACTTCTGCGTTGCATGAAATTCGCAGCATGCTCTATATTTTGCGTTTTTCACGTAACGCAGGCCCCATACAAGTAAATGGGGCTGCGGGAAAATCGCAAGCATCCGCAAACAAGTGCGGATGCGGTGCGATTTTTCCGCATGGTTGTTAAGCGACGGGACCCGATCTTCATTATTTTCCCTTATAACATGGTTATAAGGGAAAATAATAGCATTCTTAATAAAGAATGCTTTGTATAATGTTGATTAAGGGGTTAAAAATAAAAAAACTTAACTTACCTTAGCCACTTGATCGCGTAGTTGGCGATCTGTCTTCTCTCTTCAAGCTTTAGCTGTATTCTAAAGGACCTATGATGACGTCACATCACATGGTCCAATCACAATCATATAAAAGATTGTTATCTCTCCACCATCGTATTCAATTTTTTTTTGCTGTTCTGGCTTTTTTTAAGATCTCTTCTTTTAAGCTGAAACTTAAAAAGTAACAGAGGATGTCTATAGGTATACCAGTGGTTGCTCCCCTTGGGCGAAAGACCCTGTGAGCCCTTTCAATACCTAAGCTTTGTGAATCTTCTTTCCCCAAGAGTTCTGAGAATAATGTATTCAGTACTGTGAAAATGTCTATGTCCTCAACTGACTCAGGCATTCCTTTAATTCTAAGATTATTGTGCCTGGATCTGTTCTCAAGATCATCTAGGTGTAGGCGGAGATCTTGCAATTCTTTTTGTTGGGCTACAACCTTGTTTTCTAAAAATTTTAGAATATGAGATGATTTTTCCTGTTGATTCTTCTACTGAATTAATTCTAGAGAACATCTGTCTCATATCAGATTTGATTTCTGTTAATTCTGATTTAAGAGTGTCAGAGAGTTCCTCTTCTTGCTGTTGAGCTAAGTTCGGCTGGGAACGCACTTGATTTCTGCCCCTTGTTCATTTCAGATTGCTTCTTGGTCTGTTTTGGTCTGTTTTCTTCGGTTAGGCCTCTTGGTTTTCCCATGGTATCTGAAAGGGGCTGCAACAAGAGAACAAGCTAGAGAAAGATGCGATTAGTGTAGCACCCCCAAGTCAGGGCAATGCGTGTGACTAACCTGGGGAATGCCAGTGATGGAGAGGCCGGCACGCTGTTCCTCTGGGGCACTCTCTGGGTTCTTGAGGGACACAGCCAGGTGCAATGTGAGGTGCCCTTGGTGTTGTAGATTAACGTGCCTATGGCTGAGTCCCTGGTGTTTCGTGACGCCAGTGCCAATTAACGGTGGCACACCGTTTGCTGATAGTAGGAATAACTGAGGAACCACTTTATGATAAAACAGAACTTTAACTTTACTGAAGTACTTGATGGTTATCATACACGGACATAGGTGGAAACGCAGTTCCTTTGAAGACGGTTGGTTTCAGTAAGTTACAGGTTACAGTACATATGGCAGTCTCTGACATAGCAAGGTGATCACAGAGGGTTAACACACAGGACTCTCACAGTACAGGCGGCTTGCACTCTCTACCTGTCTGATCCTGGAAATGTAGACACTTTCTTCCAAGGCCCCAATGCCCTAAATCTGGCGTATATCCTTGGGATTAGATTAAGTACCTCCTCTGGTATATAGTACCTCTTGCTTTCTCTGTTGCTGCTCTGCCTTCCCTCAGCTCCTCAGGCTGGTGACCAGAAATTCTCCTGCTGGAATCCTTCTCCTGTTTGCAGCTCGACTAAGGAGGCAACTCATCTCCACTAGTCCTAGGGTCTGGACTGCTCCTCCTAGGGAATGAATCTTCCTAGGCTGGACCCTCTCAGGCTATAGGGCCTGGGCTGACTTAAACAGGCGCAGGGCCTGAACTCTGGACACCTTCACAGGCTCATGGCCTGGGCTTCAACTTTACAGGCTCAAGGCCTGGGCTTCAACTGTTTGTGCCTTCCCTGACTGGGCCTTATATAACCTAGGGCTCCCTAGCTCCCTCTAGTGACTAGAGCTGGAATGAAATCCCTAGCAGGCCTATACATGCAATACTCACAGTAACAGGGAAGTGCATAGCATTACATTACATCAGAAGATTATTTTATACCAACCTCCCCATAAATAAAGGGGAAAACGACAGCACACCAGTGACCCTTCTGTAGTGACGGGCATTACAACTCCCGTACACTACATACCCCGCTGCTTTAAGCTGAGTACGACCTCGTACTCCAACAGGGCCCGCCCAACTGGAATCTACACCTGGAATACAAAAGGAACATGCAGGCATACATATTCATATATATCAGCATCATCGGCATATATAATTATATCAGGTCCAGCTGGCAAAGGTGAAGTGCGGTGACAAGGGGCGTCGTTCTCTTCTTTCAGGATAGTGAATGGAACTGGGGCGCTGACCTGGCACAGCGGATAAAAGGGAATACCAGGATAGTCCATGACATTATATAAGTCCATAATAAAATATTATAAATTTTGGCTCACACTCAGGGAGTCCATGGAGATAAAGATCACAGAGGCTCGCACATGGGGAGTCCATCTCTGGGCACATTGGCTTGAATATAAAACCTGCAATAAATACGGTCAGCAATACACATACTATTGACATCACAGGACTCTGACAATACCAGGGCCATGTTATCCTGGCAAGTCCTGCGTACCCTAAAAGTGCTGACATAAATTTCCCTTTCAACCTGAAATGGGGGTTAAAAAGGAGAAAAGGTGCAAATAAAAGCACAACTTGGATTGTGATTGTTTTTTTCAAAGCAGGCAGGGTGTCCCGGAACAGAAAGAGGCAGGCTGGGAGCAGTGGTTCCACAGTGGCAACTTATCTTCACAAAAATGCCACCGGCCGTGGGGAACTGGCAGCAAGCTCCACCAGCCTGACAAACCATAGGACAGCTCCTGCAACAAGTACCATGTACTTGTGAGGTTTCAACAAAAATGGCCTAGCAGGCCTACTCACAGGTGCGTGTCAAACTCCTCTGACTCCTCTCCAGAGGAATAATCACTGGGCTCCCTCAGCAATTGTTCTGGCCTAGCAGGCCATATTTGGAAGCCGTCTCCCCTTACTATCTTGATTGGAGGAGGTCTATCCAGCATCGCTTCCACTTCTGCCTCGGTTCTGGGGAACGGGACCCACTGGACACACCCAGCGTAACCGAGGTCCTCCACCCAGTATACTCGTCTTTGCAGTGATTCCAGAGCCGACGGTCCGCTTGCAGGCGGCTCCAGTGGAGGTGTATTAACCATTTCGGTGTTGACTGCTGCCAGTCGTCGGGCCTCAGCGCAGGCCTCGGACCGCAGGCAACTGTCTTGCATCTCCCGCTTTACCTCTCGCTGCACAGCCTCAGGAGGTGGATACTGATCAGCGGGGCTCTGCAGCACAATGGGCTCCCAGAATACATCGGGCTCAAAAAAGATCTGTCTATGCAGGTAAGTGGAGCGTGGCGGTTTGGATCCCGGAGCCTCAACTTGAGCTGACAAGACACCCTGATCCTCGTCTTCCCAGGTCTCAGGCCTTACCCTGGGGCGGATAACCGCAGTGGCATAGGGTCCCCTTAAACCTTCCGCGGGAGTATATTCCACTATTTCTCCCATCACGAGGTTATGCAGGCGATCGGGCAGATAGTGGCGCTTCACCGAGCGCCTATTGACATAAAGGTCTCGGCCTGTCCCCAGCTCCTGAATAAAGCCGAAACCCGGTCCTTATCAAAGGCCACCACTATACCGCGGCGTCTCTCCAACTGTGGCTTACCCTGGTATGGGTCCTCTTGGATGGACTTCGCCATCTCTTCAAAGTGTTTTTTCCGCGTAGTAGTCTTTTTGGCCACCGCGGCCCGTAGTTCGGCCATCAGCGTCGGCCATTGCGGGTGCCGGCGGCGGATCCTACGGCGATCAGCAGCTTGCTCTCGCAGGTGGATGGTCCAGGCTGGAGGGTCCCAGGTCTCCGGTGCAGGGGAGTCTGGTGGTGTGGCGCCCCACTCTCCTATGGGCTCTGGCTCGGGCATACTTGCGTCCAGCGCCGCCATCTTCTCACCAGCTTCTTCTTTCAGCTCCGACACAAGCTCCTCCCCCGGGCTGGGCAGATCTCTCCTCAATTCAGGCCCGCCCCCTAGGTATAACGCAATAGGGTAGGCGGCCACATTATAATCCACAAAGATGGGCGGAATCCCAGGGCAGTTTTCTCCTCCCTCCTGGAGGGTTTTGGCGCCAAATTTTCGCGCCACTGAGGATAGTGATGGCGCATGAAGAAGTCCAATGGCGCCGGCGGCCATCTTGGGCGCCATGATGCGGCTATTCACTGACAGCAAGCCACGGTAGTAAAACAGCATAAAAGTCCACAAAAACGCACCCTGATGCGGCGATTTTCTTCCTCTTGATAGCGCAACACTGCACAGCGCTTTCTGGAGGTTTTAAGCACACTTTTTTTTTTATGTTTTAAGTCCACAAAGTCCACTTCGAATAAACAGACGTTTTGTCACTTGGCAAACTGGTTAAGGCACAAAGTTCACGTTTTTGCTCACAATCTGTAAAACGTGCGTATCCTGTTCGTGACGCCAAAATGTAGCACCCCCAAGTCAGGGCAATGCGTGTGACTAACCTGGGGAATGCCAGTGATGGAGAGGCCGGCACGCTGTTCCTCTGGGGCACTCTCTGGGTTCTTGAGGGACACAGCCAGGTGCAATGTGAGGTGCCCTTGGTGTTGTAGATTAACGTGCCTATGGCTGAGTCCCTGGTGTTTCGTGACGCCAGTGCCAATTAACGGTGGCACACCGTTTGCTGATAGTAGGAATAACTGAGGAACCACTTTATGATAAAACAGAACTTTAACTTTACTGAAGTACTTGATGGTTATCATACACGGACATAGGTGGAAACGCAGTTCCTTTGAAGACGGTTGGTTTCAGTAAGTTACAGGTTACAGTACATATGGCAGTCTCTGACATAGCAAGGTGATCACAGAGGGTTAACACACAGGACTCTCACAGTACAGGCGGCTTGCACTCTCTACCTGTCTGATCCTGGAAATGTAGACACTTTCTTCCAAGGCCCCAATGCCCTAAATTCATGGCGTATATCCTTGGGATTAGATTAAGTACCTCCTCTGGTATATAGTACCTCTTGCTTTCTCTGTTGCTGCTCTGCCTTCCTCAGCTCCTCAGGCTGGTGACCAGAAATGCTCCTGCTGGAATCCTTCTCCTGTTTGCAGCTCCGACTAAGGAGGCAACTCATCTCCACTAGTCCTAGGGTCTGGACTGCTCCTCCTAGGGAATGAATCTTCCTAGGCTGGACCCTCTCAGGCTATAGGGCCTGGGCTGACTTAAACAGGCGCAGGGCCTGAACTCTGGACACCTTCACAGGCTCATGGCCTGGGCTTCAACTTTACAGGCTCAAGGCCTGGGCTTCAACTGTTTGTGCCTTCCCTGACTGGGCCTTATATAACCTAGGGCTCCCTAGCTCCCTCTAGTGACTAGAGCTGGAATGAAATCCCTAGCAGGCCTGTACATGCAATACTCACAGTAACAGGGAAGTGCATAGCATTACATTACATCAGAAGATTATTTTATACCAACCTCCCCATAAATAAAGGGGAAAACGACAGCACACCAGTGACCCTTCTGTAGTGACGGGCATTACAACTCCCGTACACTACATTAGTACGGATCCGAAGGGTTAAATGTCTTGGTAACCAGTGAAGGTGGAGATAGGAGGCAGCTTGTTAGCTTAATTTTTGGACATAGTTGGAGATTAACTTTGTGCAGTCATGGCTCCTGTTTCATCATTGATGATTATTTTACATTATTGTCTGAAAGTATAATTTTTTTTCATATATCAGCTTGGCAGTACAGTGCTGCGATTTTATTTCCTCAGGATGTTTTAGCTGTTTTAGCCGTCCAGGTAGTTAATCAGCCCTTGCAATCCAATCCGTTATAATTAGGCTTCCAACAGGTCTTGAACTCCTGCTGTATGCGAATTTTCACTGCTAATGCGAATTTTCGATGCTGATGCGAATTTTTATTTTCGATGCTGATGCGAATTTTCGATGCTGCTTTTTTTCCAACCGGCGGCAGGACTTCAGCAGTGGTTGTTGGGTGTTTCTGCTCAATAAGCCGTCGGCTCTAGTCAGGCCCACATGTACTAAGGGGCTAAATTAAATCCACGGGAGAGGGGGTGTGACAAAAGCACCTTTGTCACGGGGAGTTGGAGAGGCATGCTTGTCAGCCTCTTTCCCTGTGACTATGGCCCCAGTGATAGTTGGCATTCACAATGGACATTGCTGTGACCTAATCAACATTTCACAATGGACATTACCTGTGACCTAATCAACATCCACAATGGACATTGCCTGTGACCTAATCAACATCCACAATGGACATTACCTGTGACCTAATCAGCAAGCACAATGGACATTACCTGTGACCTAATCAACATCCACAATGGACATTGCCTGTGACCTAATCAACATCCACAATGGACATCACCTGTGACCTAATCAACATCCACAATGGACATTACCTGTGACCTAATCAACATTCACAATGGACATTACCTGTGACCTAATCAACATTCACAATGGACATTGCCTGTGACCTAATCAACATTCACAATGGACATTACCTGTGACCTAATCAGCAAGCACAATGGACATTGCCTGTGACCTAATCAACATCCACAATGGACATTACCTGTGATCTAATCAGCATCCACAATGGACATTGCCTGTGACCTAATCAGCGAGCACAATGGACCATGCATGTGGGGGTGGGATATATCTGGCTGTATGTTGATTGGTCGCTGTATTTTGTGTGCCTGTCCTCAATCAGGTCCCTGGGGGAGTAGCCCTGGCTGGAAGACTTGCATAAAAGGCCAAGCTTTGCCATCCAATAAAGAGTTCCTGCTTGACCCTCAGAACGAAGTGTCGTCTCGTTATTGGGGGGGGGGGGATTTATTGTATGCTGTTCCAGTTTGACTGCTAGGAGTGTAAACCTCTTCATATGGTTTTTCCTATTCGGCTGTTTACCGCATTCATATGCTTCTCCGATTTGGTGGTTGTGGTGTCGGCTAGAGCGCTTGGAATCCTCAAGAAGCGCTAGGAGCATCTTTCAACGGAGGTACCCAGTCGGGGTGCCCGTCGATCCGTTACATTGGTGGCAGCAGTGGGATGGCGTCCTAGTGTGAGGAGAAGCAGCTCGGAGACACCGTTCGTGGATTGAGGGCAACGCTAGTATCTGTACAGCGCCCCTAGCTACAGCAGGATGGAATCGGCTAATCTTCGGACAGCGTTCCATGATGATGAGGAGGAGACAGCCGCGGACTACAGGGATGCAGACAGAAAGGAAGTCTGGTATGATGCCCTGGAAAATGCCCAGCGGCGGCGAGGTGAGAGTCTCCCCAGTTATGAGCAGCGGCTACAGAAGCGTGTGGCGATGCGGATGGGTCTCTTGGGAGAACAGCCCCTGGACGAGTGGGTAACAGAGCTCCGGGTCCTGGTATTTAAGGAGCTTTGGCTAGAGGACTCTTACCAGGCCCTCTGGTGGTACTTGATACGACACACCCCCTGGATGGCTGAGCACAACAGACCCGAGGGTGAGTATTACGATGGCCCTGGCCTGTTTTTTGAGTCCTTCGCAGAACCAGAGTTCGGAGATGCTGGAGAGTCTCGGTTCTGGGATATCTTTGACTACAGGGAGGGTATGCATGATTGGGCTACAGCGAGAGAGGTGAGACAAGACCTGGCATCTCTAGTGACAAGGGAGTGGGAGCTGGAGCAGGAGTACCAATACTTCTTCAGCTCAATTCGGCCCCAATATACACTGCCGGAGAGCTGGGTGGCAGTCCCAGACCTACACCCCTACAGCTGGGAAGACCTAAGAACTAAGGTACCCCCTGCTTTCACTACCAGCTGCAGAGGTAGGGGACCTCATAGACTTGTCCTGGGGGGAACCCCAATCGTCAGGTGGAGATGGGACCGAGGTCTCTCCACCGGCCCTACAGGGATTCTGGGCAGTCGGCTCAGATAACCAACGGCAGCCGGAGTTTCATGGAGTAGGGACAGTCGGTCCTGCTCCCCAGTGGCAGTATGTTTTGCAGGGAGAGAAGACAACAAGTCCCTCTCCCCACCCCAGGGGGACAGCAACCCTAACATCGATGGTGCAGATGGGACAGCGGTCTCTGCACCAGACCTACAGGGATGCTGGACTGCTGGTACAGATCACCAACCAAACCCGCAGGAGTGCCAGGAGGAGGAGGTAAGCGACCCCTCCTCTCCACAGCCAATCCGCAACCAAGTCCTGGGGGTAGGATTCCCTGACCCCATCCCAGCGGAAGAGCTGGCATCTAGGCAGAGTGCAGTCGGCCTCTGTCCTCCTCTATCCTCCTGTCCTGAGTCTCACTACCCACAGGCTACACCAGCGGAAGAGCTGGCATCTGTGCAGAGTGTAGTCGGCCTCTGTTCTCCCCTATCCTCCTGTCCTGAGCCTGGCTACCCACAGATTACCCCAGCAGAAGAGCTGGCATCTAGGCAGAGTGCAGTCGGCCTCTGTCCTCCCCTATCCTCCTGTCCTGAGCCTGACTTCACACAGGCTTCCCCAGAGGAAGAGCTGGCATCTAGGCAGAGTGCAGTCGGCCTCCGCCCCCCTCTATCCTCGTGTTCAGAGCCTGACTTCACACAGGTTACCCCAGCTGAAGAGCTGGCATCTGGGCAGAGTGCAGTCAGCCTCTGCCCTCCCCTTTCCTCCTGTCCTGAACCTGACTACCCACAGGCTACCCAAGCGAAAGAGCTGGCATCTTGGCAGAGTGCAGTCGGCCTCTGCCCACCCCGTACCTACAGCTCCATGCCTGAGAACACAAGGGAGATCAGGGGCAGCAGACGTACCCTCTGGAGCCTAGGACAGACCCAACAAAGCTGGACACTCACAAACTACAGGTGCAGTACTCGGTTGTGGGCAGGCTGCTCGTCTAACTCAGGTACTGACCGACAGGAGGTCAGGTACCTGGTTAGTCTTCCACTGGGAGGGAAGATGTGTGACAAAAGCACCTTTGTCACGGGGAGTTGGAGAGGCATGCTTGTCAGCCTCTTACCCTGTGACTATGGCCCCAGTGATAGTTGGCATTCACAATGGACATTGCTGTGACCTAATCAACATTTCACAATGGACATTACCTGTGACCTAATCAACATCCACAATGGACATTGCCTGTGACCTAATCAACATCCACAATGGACATTACCTGTGACCTAATCAGCAAGCACAATGGACATTACCTGTGACCTAATCAATATCCACAATGGACATTGCCTGTGACCTAATCAACATCCACAATGGACATTACCTGTGACCTAATCAACATCCACAATGGACATTACCTGTGACCTAATCAACATTCACAATGGACATTACCTGTGACCTAATCAACATTCACAATGGACATTGCCTGTGACCTAATCAACATTCACAATGGACATTACCTGTGACCTAATCAGCAAGCACAATGGACATTGCCTGTGACCTAATCAACATCCACAATGGACATTACCTGTGACCTAATCAGCATCCACAATGGACATTGCCTGTGACCTAATCATGCCTGTGACATGCACAATGGACCATGCATGTGGGGGTGGGATATATCTGGCTGTATGTTGATTGGTCGCTGTATTTTGTGTGCCTGTCCTCAATCAGGTCCCCGGGGGAGTAGCCCTGGCTGGAAGACTTGCATAAAAGGCCAAGCTTTGCCATCCAATAAAGAGTTCCTGCTTGACCCTCAGAACGAAGTGTCGTCTCGTTATTGGGGGGAGGGATTTATTGTATGCTGTTCCAGTTTGACTGCTAGGAGTGTAAACCTCTTCATATGGTTTTTCCTATTCGGCTGTTTACCGCATTCATATGCTTCTCCGATTTGGTGGTTGTGGTGTCGGCTAGAGCGCTTGGAATCCTCAAGAAGCGCTAGGAGCATCTTTCAACGGAGGTATCCAGTCGGGGTGCCCGTCGATCCGTTACAGGGGGTTTCTCCCTAGATGAGGCAGTTCTGACGGCAGGCTTCTTATAAGCAGCAGTAATGTGTGAAAAAGCCAGAAACCGGCTTGGGCTCTTAACTTTAGTCCTGTGCTTCAGGTTACATCGCAGGCCGTAACATCCAACTGTAGTAGAACCCGGTCCAGATGGTATCCTCGGATTCTAGATGATGTCCTGTGTCAGGATCTGCTATTTTCAGCAGAATTAGACCACTTTTGGCGGTGTTGTATTGATTTTTAAGCAAGCTATGTTCAGAGCTCCACAAGTAGCTTCCACTCAGCTCTGCAGCTAGCTCCGCCCCCCAACTTTTAACGTTTCTATCTCTAGAGGAACCCAGAAATTTTTCGGTGGCAACCGGTCCAAGTAGAGGATTCCTATACTTGCTGTTTTCTCGGCCTAGGAAAGAGCTGCATACTCCAACTTCTGGGTGTAGGTAGACCTAGTGGGTCTACATGTACAACAAAGTTTTCACGTTTCTATCTCTAGAGGAACCCATACATTTTTCGATGTTAACGGGTCCAAGTAGAGAACCGCTTGCAATCATTCCAAATAGACGATTCCTATACTTGTTGTTTTCTCGGTCTAGGAAAGAGCTGCATACTCCAACTCCGGGGAGAAGGTAGACCTAGTGGGCCTACATGTACAACAAACTTTTAACGTTTCTATCTCTAGAGGAACCCAGAAATCTTTCGGTGGCAACCGGTCCAAGTAGAGGATTCCTATACTTGCTGTTTTCTCGGACTAGGAAAAAGCTGCATACTCCAACTCTGGGGAGAAGGTAGACCTAGTGGGCCTACATGTACAACAAACTTTTAACGTTTCTATCTCTAGAGGAACCCAGAAATCTTTCGGTGGCAACCGGTCCAAGTAGAGGATTCCTATACTTGCTGTTTTCTTGGCCTAGGAAAGAGCTGCATACTCCAACTCCGGTGAGAAGGTAGACCTGGTGGGCCTGAATGTACTACAAACTTTTAATGTTTCTATCTCTATAGGAACCCAGAAATTTTTCGGTGGCAACCGGTCCAAGTAGAGGATTCCTATACTTGCTGTTTTCTCGGACTAGGAAAAAGCTGCATACTCCAACTCTGGGGAGAAGGTAGACCTAGTGGGCCTACATGTACAACAAACTTTTAACGTTTCTATCTCTAGAGGAACCCAGAAATCTTTCGGTGGCAACCGGTCCAAGTAGAGGATTCCTATACTTGCTGTTTTCTTGGCCTAGGAAAGAGCTGCATACTCCAACTCCGGTGAGAAGGTAGACCTGGTGGGCCTGAATGTACTACAAACTTTTAATGTTTCTATCTCTATAGGAACCCAGAAATTTTTCGGTGGCAACCGGTCCAAGTAGAGGATTCCTATACTTGTTGTTTTCTCGTTCTAGGAAAGAGCTGCATACTCCAACTCCTGGGTGTAGGTAGACCTAGTGGGCCTACATGTACAACAAAGTTTTCACGTTTCAATCTCTAGAGGAACCTATACATTTTTCGGTCTTAACCGGTCCAAGTAGAGAACCGCTTGCAATCATTCCAAATAGACGATTCCTATACTTGTTGTTTTCTCGGTCTAGGAAAGAGCTGCATACTCCAACTCCGTGGAGAAGGTATACCTAGTGGGCCTGTATGTACTACAAACTTTTAACGTTTCTATCTCTAGAGGAACCCATAAATTTTTCGGTGGAAAGCATTCCAAATAAACGATTCCTATACTTGCTGTTTTCTCGGCCTAGGAAAGAGCTGCATACTCAAACTCTCGGTTGTAGGTAGACCTAGTGGGCCTACATGTACAACAAAGTTTTCACGTTTCTATCTCTAAAGGAACCCATAAATTTTTCGGTGTTAACCGGTGCAAGTAGAGAACCGCTTGCAATCATTCCAAATAGACGATTCCTATACTTGCTGTTTTCTCGGCCTAGGAAAGAGCTGCATACTCCAACTCCGGGGAGAAGGTAGAGCTAATGGACCTACATGTACAACAAACTTTTAACGTTTCTGGTAAATTCTTTTACTTTGAAAAAGTTTAAGATTACAAACATGAGAGTAACGTCACTCTCAGTAAACATAAAGACATATATATATACATAAATAATGCAAATCACATAATACTGAAAATAGGGAATAAGAAGAATGAGTGATGGGACAGTGCAAGGTTAGGGAAGGGGAGGGGAGGGAAAGGAGAAAGGGGGGAAGGAAGGAAAGAGGAAGTGAGGAGTAAGTACCAGTCAGGAACCCAATGATTATTTCTCATATTTCGGACAAAAAACTAAACAAAAAAGGATATTAAAGATGTTGAAAAAGTACGACTTACAATCATAGAATAAAGAAAACAAGCAAAAACAACTAATAACTAAAGTGATAAAGTTTCATTGCAAACCACAATACAAGATACCAATAAACTAGCTAAATGTGACTAAAGTTCAAACAGTTGGAGTGCTTTAGTGGGAGTCAGAAAGTCAGTCCATTTGCTCCAAATACTCTCAAATTTCGAAGGTTTGAGTAGGACTCGCCATCTTCTCCTTTCAAATCCTTGTACTTTCTGTAACTCAGTGAGCCATTCCCGTATCGTGGGTGGATCAGTTTGTAACCATTTCCTTGGAATCAATATCTTAGCGACGCTAAGGAAGTATGTGCATAGCTCTGATCTCACAGATGATTGATATACATCATATAGGTTAAATAACACCAGATTTATAGAGAGCTTAATTTTTGACCTGAATACTTCATTGATGATGTTATTGTGCTCTTTCCAGAAGGATGAGATTCGGGGGCAGTTAAACCATATATCTGCATAATCCCCAACCCCATCTCCACAGCGCCAACAGAGATTAGAAATGTTCTGATATATTCTATTTAATAAGACTGGAGTCTTATACCATCTAGAAGACAGTTTAAACTACATCTCCTGATATGTATAAGACTTCAGATTTAAAAAAGCATTATTAATCAATCCTTGAGTTTGTGATTCATTCATAGGTGATTTTAATTCTGTAGACCATTTTTCCACATAGATCGGTTTATCTACTGGATTGTTTATAAGTTTGTACCACTTGGATAATAAGTGGGTTAGTGTAGTTCTGCTGTGGAGGTGGTGAGTTACCCAACTACTTTCTACAAACAAATTGTCGTCAAGATTGTAACTTATCAGTATCTTATTCAATATCTGGTATTGTTTTTCTGGAATGAATGTATTCTCAATAATGTTTCCAAGGTCTATGCGAGAGATGATCTTATCTCCTTCCCATATGGAATTTATCGGGGCTTCTGATAGTTTCTTGTTTCGTTTCAATATATTGTGCCAAAAAAGCCATTTATTGGGTATGAAACCTATAAGAGGGGTATCTGAGCTAATGGTCGGCATGAATTTTAGTGATTTATTAATGGAGTGCCATTTTTTTATTGAGAATTTGGTGAGGGAATTTTTTATTGTCCTGAGATTATGATGATATATAGGGGATTTCCATAGCCATGAATAAAGCGTAGTTTCAGAGGACTCATTTTCCAACTCGACCCAGGGTTTCTGTGGAGGATTGACTGCCCATTCCATTATCCTTGATAAGATTGATGCCTTATAATAACCTTCAAGGTCTGGAAGGCCAGTGCCTCCTTTATTTTTGCTCCTTATCATAGTTTTATATGCTAATCTATTAGGGTTATTATGCCAAACGAATTTTTTAAATTCTTTTTTAACTGTGTAAAAGAACTTCCTCGGAAACTCAATTGGAAGGCAAGAGAACCCATACTGTGTGTGAAAAATATCTCTGTAAATGACAACTTTTTCCATTTTTTTAAACAAAGTTGTCAATTTACAGAGATATTTCTCTCATCCAGCATGGGTATATGTAAAAATACACCCCAAAACACATTGCCCTACTTCTTCTGAGTACGGCGATACCACAAGTGTGACACTTTTTTGCAGCGAAGATGCGCAAAGGGGCCCTAATTCCAAGGAGTACCTTTAGGATTTCACAGGGCATTTTTACGCATTTGGATTCCAGACTTCTTCTCACGCTTTAGGGGCCCCTTAGTGAGGATTTTGCACTGCTCTGACATTTGAGGGTCTTTGCAATCATTACATGTATGGCCAGCATTAGGAGTTTCTGCTATTCTCCTTATATGGAGCATACGGGTAATGAGATTTTTTTTTTCGTTCAGCCACTGGGCTGAAAGAAAAAATGAACGGCACAGATTTCTTCATTCGCATCGATCGATGTGGATGAAAAAATCTCTGCCAAAAAATATGCAAAAAAAAAAAAATAGGGGCCTGGCGATTGCCATGACATAGGGGCTTCGCCCAAACATCCATACCCACTTTAGCAAACGTGATTGCTCCATTCAATCGATCATTGTGGAGGAAGACATCTTTTCCAGATTTTTGATACAAAGTGTTTGCCAAAGCATATGAACTCCAACACCTCTCCTCAGCTCATATGCCTGGGCAAACGTACCTGTACTGCGGAGAAGAAATCTCATCCTGCAGCGCCGCATACACCGACTTCACGTGTCTTCTGACAGCAGCTCTCTCAGAATGCACATCAGTGCTGCAGTGTTTTCATCGGTTAGTCCAGCTGGAAAATAAAGGGTGGTTAGTAAAAAAAAATAAACAAGCAGCAGTCTCATAAATTTGAACGTTATGAACTTTATAAACTTGAACATCATAAAACTTTTAAAACCTAAACTAACCTAAGATTTCTTTTTCTTGCTACCTGTTTCATTTTTTTTTTCTTTTCACTCTTTATTTTCCTTGCAGAAACCTCTCCTCTCCCATAGGACAATGTGTAAAGTGTAAATCACACAGAGATGGTGCGAAGTACATTATGCACTTTATCCCAAGTGAAAGGAGACGTTTCTACCGTTTCACATAGCTGCAGTAGCACACTAGCACCCCTGTGTGTTAGGGTCTCTCAAAACCTAGTATCCTGAGAGACCCTAGATCCTGAGTGGATAAACTACCTGTGTTGTGCTGTCCCTATGTCCCTAAGTGTACCTGAGTGTGGTACTTCCGGAAACACTCCCCTAGGCATAGGGCAGGGTGGTCAGGGCAGTCAGGACAGAAATAGCGGGTGTCACGCCTTATTCCACTCCTGCTACAGACACGACATCTTTTTCAGGGTGGCGGTTGGTTTGAGGTACCAGCAACGACATTGGGGAAATGTCGCTCGTGTAGACGGCTCACTACACTGGTGGTGGGGGCCACGGAACCTCCTGGATACAGGAGGTTCTCGATGATCTCTTCCTGAAATTTGAGGAAGGATCCTGTTCTTCACTGCGGAGCTCTTTGACCTAGTCGTGGCAGAAACAAACCGGTATGCCACTCAATTTATAACCGCCAACCCGGGAAGCTTCTATGCCCAGCCTTTCCGGTGGAAACCAGTCCAAGTTTCCGAATTTAAAACTTTTCTGGGCCTTCTACTCAACATGGGCCTAACAAAAAAGCATGAATTGAGGTCATATTGGTCCACAAACCCAGCCTTACTGTAGAGAACAAAACTATTATATATAGCCAATTGAATTAGATATACAGACACCTTCTTATACCAGTGTCTGGTCTTTTGGGAAAGCAAATATGGGGCCAACATCTGGTCATTGAAGTCCACCCCTCCCATGAGCAAATTATAGTCGTGGAGGCTTTTCAATGACACTGGTTGCCCGTTCAATTTGGATTGTCGTGTCTGCGTGAATGGAGGAGAGCATGTAAACGTCACGCTTGTCTCTCCATTTCACCGCGAGCAGTTCTTCGTTACACAAGGCAACCCTCTCCCCCCTTGCAAGACGGGTGGTAACGAGCCGTTGGGAAAAGCCCCGGCGACTAGGTCGCGCGGTGCCACAGCAGCCAATCTGTTCTAGGAACAAATGCCTGAAGAGGGGCACACTTGTGTAGAAATTGTCCACATAAAGATGGTACCCCTTGCCGAATAAGGGTGACACCAAGTCCCAGACTGTCTTCCCACTGCTCCCCAGGTAGTCAGGGCAACCGACCGGCTCCAGGGTCTGATCTTTACCCTCATAGACACGAAATTTGGGGGTATAGCCTATGGCCCTTTCACAGAGCTTATACAATTTGACCCCATACCAGGCGCGCTTGCTTGGGATGTATTGTTTGAAGCCAAGGCGCCCGGTAAAATGTATCAGGGACTCGTCTACGCAGATGTTTTGTGCAGGGGTATACAAATCTGCAAATTTGGTGTTCAAGTGGTCTATGAGGGACCGAATTTTGTGGAGCCGGTCAAAAGCTGGGTGGCCTCTGGGACGAGAGGTGGTGTTGTCACTAAAGTGCAGGAAACTCAGGATGGTCTCAAATCGTGTCCTGGACATGGCAGCAGAGTACATGGGCATGTGATGAATTGGGTTTGTGGACCAATATGACCTCAATTCATGCTTTTTTGTTAGGCCCATGTTGAGTGGAAGGCCCAGAAAAGTTTTAAATTCGGAAACTTGGACTGGTTTCCACCGGAAAGGCTGGGCTTCCCGGGTTGGCGGTTATAAATTGAGTGGCATACCGGTTTGTTTCTGCCACGACTAGGTCAAAGAGCTCTGCAGTGAAGAACTGCTCAAAAAACCCCAGTGCTGATCTGAGCTGTCTCCACCCGAACTCCTGACTGGGCGGTGAAAGGGGGAACTACTGGTGCGGCTGAAGATGGGGGCTGCCAATCAGGGTTTGCCAGCCCCTCAGGGATTCTAGGGGCTCTACGGGCCTGTCTGCGCTGTGGCTGCGACGGGGGAATTACTGCACGTGCCACCGTACCAGCTTCAACTGCCCTTCTGGTGCTCGCCACTTCACCATGTTCTATGGCAGTGCTGGTAGTAGGTCCAGGATGGGTTGCGCTGCTGGTGTATGCCTCACCACGTAATCCGACAGCGCCAGCCCCACTCTGCTGTCCTTGAAACGGATCCTGCACAACCTGTGGTCTAGCGACACCGGGCCGGGTACGCCTGGTGCTATCAGGGACCTCAACCTCCTCGTCCGAACTTTGGGTCAGACTGCCACTGCTTTCTACAGGTTCATATTCTGACCCGCTAGATTCGTCAGATGAGGGTTCCCATTCCTCATCCGACTGGGTCCTGTAGGCCTCTTCAGCCGAATACCCCTTATTTGACATTTGGAAAACTAAATTTAGGGGGTATTCCCTGAGACTACCCAAGAAAAAAAGCAAGCCTGTCTTACAAATGGCTAGCGAAGTACACGAAGCTCCTGCGATTGATAAAAAAAGATCAAAACTGATTTTTTTTTTATCGCCACAGCGCTTGTGAAGTGATTGTGCAGTGATAAAAAAAATAAAATTTTTTGTCACTGCAGCAGGGCCGGCGTGGGTGAACCCACGTGCGGGCGACCGATCAGGCCTGATCGGGCAAACACTGCGTTTTGGGTGGGGGGCGAACTAAGGTGACACTAATACTATTATAGATCACTTACAGATACTATAAAAGTACAAATGCTGATTAGCGCTACGCTAATCAGCGAATCAGTGACTGCGGTGCGGTGAGCTGGGCGCTAACGGAAGCTAACTACCTACCAAAGGGGTTTAAACTAACCTAAACCTAGCAGTCAATACTGGTGAAAAAAAAAGTGATAGTTTACACTGATCACTTTTTTTTCCTATTACTAGTGATTGACAGGTGATTGATATGGTGTGATCAAGGGGTTAATTGGGGTGATGGGGGGGTGATCTGGGGCTAAATATGTGGTGCTTGGTGTACTCACTGTGACATGTGCTCTGTGCTGGTTCCAACCGATGAAAATGACCCAGTACAGAGCACAGAAGCCATTTAATGCATTATATTTATAAATACAATGCATTATATGGCTTTTGATTCGTTTTTTTAAAAGACACCAGCCTGCAGTGCAGATCATTGGCTGGCAGGCTGGTGATGAACTTCTCCTGAGCCTGCCCTGATATTCTGTGCGCCTGTTCAGGCGCACAGATCGCGTCATCTCAACTCTCGTGAGATGACACGCTCGGGCGTCAACGAAGAATAACTGGGCCGCCGAGATCACGTGATCCTGCGTGCGGCGGTCCAGAGCTGGTTAAAGTGCGTACCGTCAAAAAGTGTGGTGATAAGAAAGCAGGATGCGCTCATACCCATATGCAGTTGTGCATTTCTGTAGGGGAGCACATCCTGCACTTGTAGTCCGTTGCTAATGGCAATCACCAGCAGAAAATGCATACAATGGATGATGCCAGCAACGGACTACAAGTACCACAATGGACATCCTACATAAGGTGAAATTTATGTGGATGTGGCAAGAATTCAGAACAAACACAGAACCAGAGATAGGTGCACACTGCCGTAACACTAAACCCTCACACTGATGTTAAAAATTGAGAGTTAGTTCGACATATCCTACTAGGAGGACGTGTCTTAAGCCTCGGGCACCAGCGTCAAGGTCTCTCAAGTAGCCCGTGGGCCCTAACACTCACCTACCTGCGCCATATGGGCGATATCAGGGGCCAGTGGGCAATTACAGGAGCATTAGGACGACTCACAAACATCTCCTCTGTTCCCTCCAGCATGTGGCCATGCTTGCAATGGGAGGTGGGAGGTGTCTATGAGCCCTACCCAAGACTGACTGATATAGCCCAAGGCAAAGCAGGTGCACCCAAATGTGACCTGAAGATGAAAAACAGGCACATTTAAAATGGAGTTTATACACCTCCATACATATATATATAAACCATCAAAAAGTGTGGTGATAAGAAAGCAGGATGCGCTCATACCCATATGCAGTTGTGCATTTCTGTAGGGGAGCACATCCTGCACTTGTAGTCCGTTGCTAATGGCAATCACCAGCAGAAAATGCATACAATGGATGATGCCAGCAACGGACTACAAGTACCACAATGGACATCCTACATAAGGTGAAATTTATGTGGATGTGGCAAGAATTCAGAACAAACACAGAACCAGAGATAGGTGCACACTGCCGTAACACTAAACCCTCACACTGATGTTAAAAATTGAGAACAGAGGAGATGTTTGTGAGTCGTCCTAATGCTCCTGTAATTGCCCACTGGCCCCTGATATCGCCCATATGGCGCAGGTAGGTGAGTGTTAGGGCCCACGGGCTACTTGAGAGACCTTGACGCTGGTGCCCGAGGCTTAAGACACGTCCTCCTAGTAGGATATGTCGAACTAACTCTCAATTTTTAACATCAGTGTGAGGGTTTAGTGTTACGGCAGTGTGCACCTATCTCTGGTTCTGTGTTTGTTCTAAAGTGCGTACCGCACTAATATCATTGGCTCTTTCTAATGGTAGCAGAGACCCCTGATCGGATTCTTCGTAAGGAGGGTTTTCCGAGTTTTTTTTACACCGGATGGCCAGAAGTAAAAGTCAGCACAAAATATTAGTACTTTTCCCGAAGGACACGACTTACGTGTAATGTTAAATAAGCTATTAAATATGCACCAAAAAAGATATTAAATTATATGGTTCAAAAATCACAGATCTGCCAGTCGCATCCAATTTTTTCCATCTCTCTGCGACCATCGATTACAGCCCTTATTTGGTCTTTTGATGCCAACGGTAACCCTTCCAGCCTACGCAAAAGTTTCTATGAAGGATCTGATTTACACTCGATGTTGGGCTAATCTGCTTCTTTCTTTTTTTTTATTTTTTTAAATACTTTATTTTTTCCATACTTATAAAAATACACAATTCAGTTCATAATTCCAGTCCATATTATATACGAATACAGAATTAGAATAGCATAATATTCATTTACATGACATATCCCCTTTATAACCACTGATCATTTATAAACCAATTAATCCTTCTAATCTCCCCCCCAAACCCTTATCCCCCCACCCCCTTAGGACTGTGTGCCATGGCGAACCTTAGATCCCCCCAACTCATCAGGGGTAACATATACTATCTGTTACGCAGTTATTTTCCCCCGTGCCAGCTGGCCCAGGTTTTAGCTACATTGCCACGCTGTTTGGCGCTCCGAGCACTTTTTTGTTCATACATTGCCACCATATCCATTAGCGCTATCCATTAGTTTATTTCAGGACTAATCTGTGACCCCCATTTTCTAACAATTATTACTCTTGCTACTACCAGAGCTTTCAACCATAACCTGACCAACTCACATTTTACCTTCTTAAATTGTGATGCTGCCCCTAACAATATAAATGGCAGGTCCCATTCTAACCTGTATCGGGTTCTGCAGTTCAACTCATCTATTACCTTCAACCAAAAGTTTCTCACCGCTGAGCATTCCCAGACTACATGAAGGAAGTGTGCTTTCTTTTGCCCACATCTTTTACAAGCCAGATCATCCCTACGATAAAATCTTGCCAAATCTTTAGGTGTATAGTACAGACGGTATATCCAAAAGATATGAATCATCCTAAAATTATTAGACGGAGTAGACATTTTCACGTTCTTAAAAATTTCATACCAATTGAATCCGCTCGTAAGACCAAGATCTCGCTCCCACTCCCGCACCTTTATAGTTTTCATCTTGTGTTCAAGATTGCTCACTAACCTTTTATATATCCAAGACATCCTGATAGCTTTCTTGCTTATTTGCGTACAATATTCTATAAACTCTTGTGGTCTCACCTCTAAACAGTGATCTCTCTGTATTTTACTAACAGCGTGCCTTAATTGTGCATATTTAAAACTCTCTAAATAGCCCGTATTTAATCCCATTATATATTCGATTCCTCTTATCTCACCTCCCTGCACTATTTGACTAACCCAACATATATTTCGATTAAGCCAAAATTCTACATTCTCCATCTTAACAAATTCCATTAAATTAGGATTGTGCCATAGTGGTGTGCAATTTAATATATATGTGATCCCCAGTATTTCTTTAATTTTACCCCATCCCTTCAGCATAGTATAGCCAATCAAATTTTTATCCCTGATTCTGCCTATATCACCCATCTCGAGTCTAGAGAAAATTTTTGTGTAGTTCCTATTAACTGAACCTAGATGATAATCTAGTTCCTCTTCCTCCATGCCCATCCACCAAGCCAGCTGTGCTGCCAAGAAATACCCCTGAACATAAGGCAGTGAGAATCCACCTTCCTCCATTCTGAACCATAGCCATTTTTGTTTTAGGCGGACTTTTTTCCTTCCCCAGATCAGATCATTAATAATGCTTTCTAATCTCTTAAAAAACATATCTCCTATCCAGTTTACACACGGTGTGATCTTATATAAAATTTGCGGAAGTATTATCATCTTTAGCAACGCCACTCTATCTGCACGTGAGATTGGTAATTTTTGCCATATCCGGACCTTATTTTTCACTATTTCAAGTAGAGGGGTAACATTGTGTACGATGTAATCCCCTTCCGCTGCTCCAATCTTAACACCAAGATAGTCTATTTTATCTGTACATGACAATATTTTCACTTGCGTGGGATTACTTTTAGGATGTCTCCTGAGGGGAAGCAAAACTGTTTTCTCCCAATTTATTTTATATCCTGAGTGATATCCAAATTCATTAATAGATGTGATTACATGCTGCAAGATCTTATATCCGTCCCTCAAGAACAGCAATACGTCGTCTGCATACAGATTTATTTTATCGCAAACCCCTCTCCGTCCAAAACCTGCTATAGTTGCATCTTCCCTTATAATACAGGCTAATGGCTCCAAAAACATTAGCGAACAGCAAGGGGAGAGAGGGCATCCCTGCCTAGTCCCCTTAATAGTGGTACTGGCTGAGTTTTGTTTCCGTTAATGGAAATCCTGGCGGTCGGGGCGCCGTATAATAACCTCGTCCAACAAATAAAGTTATCACCCAGGTTCATCCTACGCATCGTCTGCCACAAAAACTCCCGCTCCACTCTGTCAAACGCTTGCGATGCGTCCAATGACAGAATGGAGCGGTCGTCCCCCTCTCCCGCCTGCACACCCACCAATGCTCTCCGAATGCTCATCTGAGCCGATCTCCCTGGTATAAAACCAGTTTGATCTGTATGTATTAATTTGCTAATTAAAGGTTTAAGCCGATTAGCCAATACCTTAGCGTATATTTTGTAATCTGCATTTAGCAGAGATATTGGACGATATGCCCGAATATCCGTTTCTTCCTTATCTTTTTTCAGAATTAGAGTAATAATTGCTTCAGACATTGAGGGGGGGGAGAACCCCTCCACCCCAAGCTGAATTTAGAACCTGCATCAATAGTGGCAGCAAAGTTCCACCAAACCTTCTATAGAGTTCAAATGGCAATCCATCCGAACCCGCTGCTGTGTTACCCTGTATTGATTTGAGGGCCAATTCCAGCTCCGCCAACTGTATCGGTTGGTTTAATTTCTCTCTATCTTCCTCATTAAGGATGGGGATTTCAATTTTCTCCAAGAAAGCATTAATAGCCGGCTCCTTTCCTTCTCCTTCAGAACTATATAACTGTGTATAATGAGTGACAAATTCTTGAGCTATCTCATTTTTATCTGATAGGAGTACCCCTCCTGGAGATCTTATATTGGAGATTCTTGTACATCCCTTCTGGTTTTGGACAATTTTGGCTAAGAAACGCCCCGATCTTCCTTCCTCCAAGAACCTATTCTGCCCTTGGAAAAAGAGTTTTTGTTGAGCTTTCTCCTGCAGGAACAGCTTATACCTATTTACCGCTTTTTCTAATAAATTTTCCCTCCTATCTCCTATTTCCTTCTCACAATTTTGCCACCTTCTCACCTCTTGCTCAAGTAGCCTTTCCTTTCTCCCAAACTCCTTCTTTGCCTCAGCTATATGCTTAAATAATAAGCCCTGAATAAACGCCTTAAGAGAATCCCACACCATATTCAAATGGGCCGTACCTATATTCAATTCCCAGAACTCTACTATAGCAGCCTCGATTTCCTGCATGTCTTGAATTACATTAAACCAATGTGCATTTATCCTTATCATTCAACCCCCACTTGCACCCAGGTTATCCCGTATGTGTACCAGAACCGGGGTATGATCTGATATGGTGACAGTTTCATATTTCATGGCCACAACTTTATCCAGCATCTCCTCATTTATCAATACCAAATCGATTCTGGATCTACTGGCATATGACCTCGAATAACAAGAAAAGGCCACTTTATCCCCGTATAGATATCTCCAGGCATCCAATAATCCTAGTTCTTTACATACCCTATTCAATAGAGTTCCTTGCTTTGTTTCCTGCCTACCTATACTATTAGCTGAGCTTCTGTCTCTTATCACATCCATCACATCATTCACATCACCTATCACGAATATTGGGCAGTTATCCTTATTATTAATATATTCCATTAACTCTGCAAAAACCTTGACAGTAAATGGAGGGGGGATATAAACAAAGGCCAGGATACATACCATATCACCCAATCTTCCATGCAAAAAGATATATCGTCCCTCCTTATCTATCTTTCTTCCAATAAGTGTGAAATTCATATTTCTGTGTACAAACACACTAACACCCCTTGCATATGCTGAGAAACACGAGTGTAGTTCTATCTTCATCCAGCCTTTAGAAAACATATGCTTCGAGTCTTCCGTAAAGTGTGTTTCCACTAAACATATTATGGCTGGTAAATGCCGATTGACTATATCATTGACGATAACTCTTTTCTTTCGATCCCCCAATCCTCTTACATTCCACATGAAGATCCTCTGATATGTTAGCGACATCTTATAAACAGTAGCTCCTTCTGCTTAACTTTCCTCCTCCATCTAGTCACCGTGGCACACAGTCCTCCCCACCCCCCCTCCCCAAGACCCTCATCCACCCATCCCCCCATTTGGTACGAACCACTAAGTGTTTGCGTACCTCTTCCTAATTGCTACTTCCTCCCCCCCTTATCCCCGCTCCCGCATCATCCTAAGCCCTCTCTTTCCAACCAATTCAGGACTTCAATAGGATTATTAAAAAATTGCACCTTTCCTCCATAGATAACCCGTAGTTTAGAAGGGAACATCATAGAGTATTTTATATTTGCGGATATCAACCTCTTTTTCACTTCACTATACTCTCTCCTTTTCATTTGTGTATCTCTGGAGAAATCCGGGTAAATCTGAATCGAGTTACCATTATATGTTAGTTCCTGCTCAGTTCTCTTCCAGCGCAAGAGCGAGTCTCTGTCGCGCTGGGATAGAAACTTCGCCAGGATTGCCCTCGGAGTGGCACCCGGTATGTTCTTACCCCCCGGAATTCTATGCGCCCGTTCTATATCAAACATTGCTGACAGGACACCTGTCTCTGTGACCGATGTAATCCATTCCCGAATAAAGTTTGTGGCGTTGCCTGACTCGGATCCCTCTGGAAACCCAATAAACCTCAAATTCGATCTCCTTGACCTATCCTCAAGTGTTGTCACCTTTTCCTTTAAATGCACTACCTCCGACTCAACTTTTTGCATTTTACTGACCACACTATCTACTTCCTTATTTAACCTTATTGTTGACTCCTGCAGTTCTTTAACCTTCTCTCTAACATTGTTGATGTCCTGCCTGATCAGTGTTGTCTCCACTTGTACTGCCGACACCTTACCCGACAAATCTGCCATCGCTTTGTTAGATTGTTGTATGGCACCCAAAATCTCCGCAAGTTTCACATCAATTGCCTCCATCCTATTGCCACCACCTAGGTCTGAACTTTCATATTGAACCAGTGTTTCCACCTCCTTTTCTTTTCCCAATCCCTTGGGGTCCGCACCTTTTCTTGTTTTTACCTGTGGTGATTTCAGGAACCTGTCCATTTTTGTGACTGGGCTTCCAGCCCCGCCCCCTTTCGGTGAGGTCGGGCCTATCGATTTATGTGGCTGGTTTTTGGGTGGCATACCTTGCTTTTTACTCCACCCCCAAACCCCTCACCTTCCCCTCTCCAGCACCCGTCACTCAAATAGCTAAACAGTGATTACCATTGCCTTATTGTCTACACAGTACAGCAATAGCACAAAATTATGTACCAATTTAGCCCCTTTATATATTCCCTCCCCTCAATTATCAAATTATTAAACACTGATCAACCATACATTACTATCATGTCAACGTCCAGAGTTGGTCCTATCAAATATCATGATCCGTAGTTAATTACTAATAAAGTTGGCTTCCTTATAAAAAATAATTAATAATTAATACATAATCTTTAGTGAGTAGTAGCTAGTACATGATTAACGGTTGCTTGCACAAACAAAACAAGAAAAATTATTAAGCACTGATCATCAATACATTACAATCATGTCAGAGTTCATAGTTGGTCCTATCAGATATCATAATCCATAATTAATTGCTTATCAATTTATCTTCCCTCTAGAAAATAATTAATAATACATGATCATAATCATCAGTGAGTAATTGCTAATACTTGATTGACGTTTGCTGAAAAGAGAAGAAAAAAAAAAACTCCAAACACCTATCGTGTCCCACTGTCCATAGTCACAGATTCTAGGTCCGATAGAACGATCCGAATGAGCCTTTCAATTTTTCCCGGAGCAAAGTCAACTTTCCACAGTATATCACGGTGTCTAAAACAGCAATTATAACGCAACCTTGCCTTGTTATAATGCAACCTCAGGCACAAAGAGACACCCTCAATATACATATCTCAGAACCCGTGCCGACTAAGCGTCTTGCGGAGCAATGTCCCCTGAGACACCATCTGAAACCAAAGCTCCTAGAAAGCAAACTTTTTAACTTTCTTCAACCTTCCACAAGTAAAAGTTCTATTAATCCGAATCAGTCTATGCAGCCACTATAACTTGTGGACCAGTTATAGTCATAATCCGGGGGTCACTTAAGTAAGGTTTCCAGAAAGAGCTATGTCTTGTAACCCGCTTTCTTTAAGCACTTACAGGGAACAAGCAAACCCCCATCAACTGAAGTATATAATATGTAGCTTTGCCCCATTCACAGCTCTCTCAGAGAGCTAGGGGATTTCTCAGAGCACTCATATATTAAACAGCATGGATCTCACCACCCAGTTGAGTCTAATTCCAAGCTGAGACGTCTCCACCGATCTCTGCTTCAACATATGCTGTCTCCGGGACACACCAACTCGACTCCCAGCGCCTCCAGATGAGTCCAGTGACCATTACCCGCGGCGAGCTCGCCTCGCCCCGCACACCTACGGCAGTCAGGGAGAGTGGCTGTCCGTCCTTGCCCGGACCAATCGTGCTGATGGTGCAACTTCACCTCACCAATTTTCTTTGACGCTCATCACACCGATGGTTACAGGCTGCAAGCCGATCCAGGCTTCACATCTTAGGGCCAGGGCACCGTCCTTCCTGATGGGCTCTTGAGCGGCTGCATACTCCGACAAACGCAGAGCGAGGGCGGGAGGGGGAGGAAGCCGCGGCACTCAGCGTCCTACGTCATGCCGCTGCGCACCCTGTCAACTCCTGTCAGCGCAGAACACACGTGCTTCCTCCTAGTCCAATAAATGTGACGTCATCACTGACAATCTGCTTCTTTCTTGATTTCAATGGTTAGTGTATCCCAGTATGGTCCACTAGGTGGCAGCATTGACTTGCTATATTTAGCTGTCTGCATAGAATAATGAGGGAAAAAAGCCCAGTGGCTATGTCAGTTGAGTGCAGCAGGTGGCAACACTGAACTGTGTCATATCTATTGCTATACAGAGTAACATTCTTTATATCTGTGTGTTCATGAGCTAAAAAATAAGATGCCTGCCTATGAGATGCTGTGTTGGCTGATTGGTATGGCACTTGGCTTCGATGTGAGCATCTACTGTTTGAATCCTCAGATGGATGTTTTTTTCTTCCACATTTAACCATTACTAAATCCCTACAAATCCTTTTCATATTCATATTTTTAGCAAAGTTGACCAATGTTTTAGATTTCCAAATTAGGTTCTACTAAACATTAATATAATAGTATAATATAGTGCTGTACTATTATATGATGATGATATTATAATATAATTTAATAATATTATAAATAGTATTTATATATATATATATATATATATATATATATATATAATGATTATTATTATACGAATAATAAAAATAATAATAAGAAGCATGATCTACATAGAATACTTTCTTTATAGAATAATGGTGAAAAATATCCTAATTGCTATCCCAGTTCACTGCAGCAGGTGGCAGCAATGAACTGTGAATTAGTCTGCATAGAATAATGGTAGGAAAAATAATAATAATAATAATATAAGTATATTTTTATGTTAATAATATTATGATAATATAATTAAATAATATTATATATAATAACATATGATATTGATATAATAATCTGAATAGAATAATTTCTTCATAGAATAACGGTGAAAACTATATCTGTTGCTATCCCAGTTAAGTGCAGCAGGTGGCAGCACTGAACTGTGGTATGTCTGGACAGAGCAATAGGAAAAAAAAGTCCCTTTTGCTATTGCAGTTAAGTGCAGCCCACGCCAGAACTGAACTGCGATATAACTATTTCAACAGAGAAGGACACTTCTGATCTCTCTTTATTTATAAGGATATAAAATCACACTGAATGCTTTGGAATCGGATCCTCAGGTGGGGACTGTCTCTCAGAGCAGATAGATTTAAACTCACACTTTGCTTCCTGTAGCCAAAACACGCCCTTCTAACCCATAAAATCATGGACAGCCATCTTGGTTTATTTTCTGAGGGTTCAGATTTGCCAATGAGATGGGGATCAGTGTCCATGTCAGTTGCTCAGTAAGTATATTTTTATAGGGTTCATTCACACACACAATATTTTTTCCAGAAGGGCAAAAATGGCAAGAGGAAGAGGAATATTTTTTATAATATTTAATAATATTTTTAATAATATATATAATAATATATTATATTGATATAATAATAATAAGAATGATCTGAATAGAATAATTTCTTTATAGAATAACAGTAAAAATTACATGTGTTGCTATCCCAGTTTAGTGCAGCAGGTGGCAGCACTGAACTGTGGTATATCAATGTCTGGACGGAGCAATAGGAAAAAAAGTCACTTTTGCTATTGCAGTTAAGTGCAGCCCACTACGGAACTGAACTGCGATATAACTATTTTAACAGAGAAGGACACTGCTGATATCTCTTTATTTATAAGGATATAAAATCCCACTGAATGCTTTGGAATCGGATTCTCGGGTGGGTTAGGTTTTTGTTTTTTGTTTTCTTTAGACACCTTTTAATTTCTTCTATATTTAACAAGTAATGGAGGCCTATAACCTTATCATAGTCAATCCTATATTTTCAGCATAGTTGATCAATGTTGTTGGTTTATGTTCTTTTAAAACTTGCTTTGGAGAGAAACATGTCCATGGACTGTTTGTCTCTCAGAGCAGATAGATTTAACCTCACACTTTGCTTCCTGTAGCCAAAACACACCCGTAAAATCATGGACAGCCATCTTGGTTTATTTTCAGATTTGCCAATGAGGTGGGGATCAGCGTCCATGGCAGTTGCTCAGTAAGTATATTTTTATAGGGTTCATTCACACACACTATTTTTTTTCCAGAAGGGCAAAAATAGTAAGAGGAAGAGGAATTTTTTTAAAGAGTATTTTCACCAGAGGAAGAATATGAAGGATGCAGTAATACTAATATTTAAAATGTAGGCCAGGGATCAGCAACCTTCGGCACTCCAGCTGCTGTGAAACTAGAATTCCCAGAATGCTCTATTCATTTCTATGGGCGATTGGAGAGGAGCAGAGTCAGTATGCATGCTGGGAGTTCTAGTTTCACAACAGCTGGAGTGCCGGAGGTTGCCTACCCCTGATGTAGGCCTACACTTGTTCACATACATGTTCGATGCTCAGTTAAAGGGAGTATGTCACAGATTCTGCCTAAAAGACCGCATAGAAAAATAAATAAATAATTGTGTGCAGGGGTTTTGAGCTACTTTCACACCTGTGTTAGGTGCGGATCCGTCTGGTATTTGCACAGATGGATCCGCACCTATAATACAAATGCTTCAATCTGTTCAGAATAGATCCCTTTGCCATTTTTTTTAAAAGCTAATGCTAAGTCAAAACGGATCCGTTTTGACTTAAATTGAAAGTCAATGACAATGCAATGCAGCATTTTGCAATGCAAGCAGCATTTTGGTGTCAGGCTCCAGACCGGAATGGAGGCAGAACTGAGCGAAACTGATGCATTCTGAACGGATCCTTATCCATTCAGAATACACTGAGGGCAAAACTGATCCGTTTTACACCGCTTGTAAGATCCATGAACGAATCTCACAAACGGAAACAAAAATGCCAGTGTGAAAGTAGTAGTCTGGTAAAGAGACAAGATCCTAAACAGAAGATAAACAGATCCATTATGGTGATCAGATTCTGCTCAGATCTGTTCATCCCAGTTATGTGCCCAGTCCAGAATTTCCATAATTTTCATGTTTGTGCTTATCCAATGGAGCAGTACAACAGCAACAAATAGTGGTGGTGCGAACATATTGTCATGTCAGCTTCTTCAATCTTGGTTCCGTCCCTTCTGCATAGGGTTAATAAGCCCCTGGGGGTTTCTGAAGTAAATGCACGGCAAGCTATTATAACCAGTGATGAAGTACAGTACAATATAGGGCATCTTCCTTAGCCGTTATCACTTGCCTATAATAACATGTCTGCATTCACTCCAGACTCCCCAGGGGCTTATTATAGGGGGTGTTCTGATTGTTAAAATTGGATAACTATCAAATCCGAGACGGGCCCACTTTCTATTGAGGCCGTCTTCAGTAAAGCTCTCAGTAGTAATGAGAAGCAGTGCTGGGCTGAGCGATTCGGATTGTGGGCTATAGAAATCAGAGGGGGTCTCATAGCTTGGACCTCTGCTAAAGCCTTCTGCCCGCCTGGGACCCACGCCCGTGTACATTGCCCTTCTAGGTTGTTCACCCAGCCAAGCATCACCATCTGAAGATCATGTGCGTCTCCATATCATCAAAGGGGGCCATGGCGTGCATGAGGAAGGGCGCAGGAAAGGGAGCTGGCGTAGGATTAGACCAGATTAAGGGTGCTTTCACACTTGCATTCTGAGGACCCGGCAGGGACTTCCGCCCTCCGGATCCGTCAAAACGCAAGTGGCCTGAAAGCATTTGAAGAGTGATCAGGATCCTGATCAGTCTTCGAAATGCTTCCTGGTTACCATGGCAGCCAGGAGGCTACTGAAGGACTGGCTGCCATGGTACTCCGCAGCAGTGTACTTACCTTTAGCTGCGGCTCCCGGGCGTTCCTTCATGATGTCACAGGTCCCTGGGGCGCATAGATCTATGCAGGTAAGTACATTGCTGCGGACCACTTACCATGACAGCCAGGACTTCAGTAGCGTCCTGGCTGCCATGGTAACCGATCGGAGCCCCAGCTTACACTGGGGCCCCGATCGGAACTGCTGCTGCGCAGAGCTAAGCGTTGAATCCGACAATGTGCCAAAACAACGCTTAGCTTAATTCTGGATCCGGATTAATGCACTTCAATGGGCATTAATTCCGGATCCGGCATTATGGCAAGTCCTCCGGATTTTTTGGCCAGCGGAAAATCCGCAGCATGCGGAGTTGCTGCGGGGAGGTTTGTGAATTCTATGCAGATGCCAGTTGGTACAGGGAGGTCCTCCGTACAACAAATCCATTCTAGCTGGTACAGTAGTGAAATGACTAGAACAGAGTTGCTGCGGGGAGGTTCATAATTTCTGGCCATGTGGTAGTTGTTATACAGAGTTTCATCATTCCTGGGCACATGGGAGTTGTTATAGGGAGGTCTTCCTTAACCACTTGAAGACCACAGGTTTATACCCCCCTAGTGACCAGGCCCTTTTTTACAATTCCGCACTACACTACTTTCACCGTTTATTGCTCGGTTATACAACTTACCACCCAAATGAATTTTACCTCCTTTTCTTCTCACTAATAGAGCTTTCATTTGGTGGTATTTCATTGCTGCTGACATTTTTACTTTTTTTGCTATTAATAAAAATGTAACGACATTTTTGCAAAAAAATGCCATTTTTCACTTTCTGTTGTAAATTTTTTTTTTAAAAACTACATTTCTATATAAATTTTTCACAAAATTTATTGTTCTACATGTCTTTGATAAAAAAAAATCCAATACGTGTATATTTATTGGTTTGGGTAAAAGTTATAGCGTTTACAAACTATGGTGCAAAAAATTTTGAAGCAGCTCTGACTTTCTGAGCACCTGTCATGTTTCTTCAGGAGCTAGAATGTCAGGATAGTATAAATACCCCCCAAATGACACCATTTTAGAAAGAAGACACCCCAAAGTATTCACGGAGGGGCATGGTGAGTTCATGGATCATTTCATTTTTTTTCACAAGTTAGCGGAAATGACACTTTCTGAGGGAAAAAAAATAATAATAAAGTTTCCATTTCTGCTAACCGCTGGCAAAAATATATAAAATCTCAGACGGACTCACTATGCCCGTCAGTGAATACCTCGGGGTGTCTACTTTCCGAAATGGGGTCACTTGTGGGGTGTGTTTACTGCTCTGGCATTTTGGGCGGGGCTAAATTGTGAGCAGCCATGTAAAAGCTAAAGGTACTCGTTGGAATTTGGGCCCCTTTGCGCACCCAGGCTGCAAAAAAGTGTCACTTATGGGGTATCGCCGTACTCAGGAGAAGTAGGGCAATGTGTTTTGGGGTGTATTTATACCCATGCTGGGTGAGAGAAATATCTCTGTAAATTGTCAACTTTGTATAAAAAAATTTAAAAAGTTGTCGTTTACAGAGATATTTCTCACACCCAGCATGGGTATATATAAAATACACCCCAAAACACATTGCCCTACTTCTCCTGAGTACGGCGATACCACATGAGTGCCACTTTTGCAGCCTGGATGCGCAAGGGCCCTAAAACCAATGAGTACCTTTAGGATTTCACAGGACATTTTTACGCATTTGGATTCCAGACTTCTTCTCAGGCTTTAGAGACCCTAAAATGCCAGGACAGTATAAATACCCCACATGTGACCCCATTTTAGAAAGAAGACACCCCAAGGTATTCCGTGAGGGTATGGTGAGTTCATGTAAAATTTTATTTTTGTCACAAGTTAGTGGAATATGAGACTTTGTAAAAAATAAAAAAATAAAAATATCAATTTCCGCTAACTTGTGCCAAAAAAAACATTCTGTGAACTCGCCATGCCCCTCACTGAATACCTTGGGGTGTCTTCTTTCCACAATGGGGTCACTTGTGGGGTATTTATACTGCCCTGGCATTTTAGGGAACCTAAAGCGTGATAATCCAAATGCGTAAAAATGCCCTGTGAAATCCTAAAGGTACTCATTGGTTTTAGGGCCCTTTGCGCATCTTGGCTGCAAAAAAGTGTCACTCATGTGGTATCGCCGTACTCAGGAGAAGTAGAGTAATGTGTTTTGGGGTGTATTTTTACATATACCCATGCTGCGTGTGAGAAATATCTCTGTAAACGACAACTTTTAAAAAAAAATTATACAAAGTTGTCAATTTACAGAGATATTTCTCTCACCCAGTATGGGTATATGTAAAAATACACCCCAAAACACATTGCCCTACTTCTCCTGAGTACGGCGATACCAAATGTGTGACACTTTTTTGCAGCCAAGATGAGCAAAGGGGCCCTAAAACCAATGAGTACCTTTTAGGAGGGCATTTTTACGCATTTTTCTTCTCACGCTTTAGGGCCCCTAAAATGCCAGGTCAGTAGAAATACCCCACAAGTGACCCCATTTTGGAAAGAAGACACCCCAAGGTATTCTGTGAGGAGCATGGCGAGTTCACAGAAGATTTTTTTTTGGCACAAGTTAGCGGAAATTGATTTTGTATTGTTTTTTCTCACAAAGTCTCCCTTTCCGCTAACTTTTGACAAAAAGTTACATTTTTCATGGACTCACTATGCACCTCAGCGAATACCTTGGGGTGTCTTCTTTTCAAAATGGGGTTATTTGTGGGGTGTTTATACTGTTCTGGCATTTTGGGCGGGGCTAAATTGTGAGCAGCCATGTAAAAGCTAAAGGTACTCGTTGGAATTTGGGCCCCTTTGCGCACCCAGGCTGCAAAAAAGTGTCACACATGTGGCATCGCCGTACTCGGGAGAAGTAGGGCAATGTGTTTTGGGGTGTATTTTTACACATACTCATGCTGGGTGAGAGAAATATTAAAAAGTTGTCGTTTACAGTGATATTTCTCACACAAAGTATGGGTATATATAAAAATACACCCCAAAACACATTGCCCTACTTCTCCTGAGTACGGCGATACCACATGTGTGACACTTTTGCAGCCTGCGCTAAGGGCCCTAAACCAATGAGTACCTTTAGGATTTCACAGGCCATTTTTACGCATTTGGATTCTCACGCTTTAGGACCCCTAAAATGCCAGGGCAGTATAAATACCCCACAAGTGACCCCATTGTGGAAAGAAGACACCCCAAGGTATTCCGTGAGGGGCATGGCGAGTTCACAGAAAAAAAAAATTTTTGACACAAGTTAGCGGAAATTGATATATATATATATATTTTTTTACAAAGTCTCATATTCCACTAACTTTTGACAAAAAATAGAATTTTGCATGAACTCGCCATACCCCTCACGGAATACCTTGGGGTGTCTTCTTTCTAAAATGGGGTCACATGTGAGGTGTTTGTACTGCCCTGGCATTTGAGGGTCTCCGCAATCATTACACGTATGGCCAGCATTAGGAGTTTCTGCGATTCTCCGTATATTGAGCAGACGGGTAATGAGATTTTTTTTTTCCGTTCAGCCTCTGCGCTGAAAAAAAAAAATATGAACGGCACAGATTTTTTCATTCGCATCGATCAATGTGGATGAAAAAATCTCTGCCAAAATCAGTGACTGCGGTGCGGTGGGCGCTAACTACCTAACAAGTAGCTAACTAACTGGCGGTGATAAGGGACCCTTATGTCCCATTCACACGTCCGCAATTCTGTTTGCGGAACGGAATTGCGGACCCATTCATTTCTATGGGGACAGACTTTGTCCTGCTCGGATCCGGAATTACGGATCCGCGCTTCCGGGTCTGCACTTCCGTTCCGCAAAAATATAGAACATGTCCTATTCTTGTCCGCAATTGCGGACAAGAAAAAGCATTTTCTATATAGTTCTGTGCGGATCTGCAAAATGCAGAAAGCACATTGCCGGTGTCCGTATTTTGCGGATCCTTGGATCCGCAAAACACATACGGACGTCTGAATGAGCCTGTAGGGGGGTGATTAGTGACAGGGGGTGACATGGGGTGATCAGGGGGTGACATGTGTGATCAGGGGTTAATCAGTGATGGGGGTGGGGGGTGTGTAGTGATTGGTGCACTTTTCCTATGTTTCCTCTGGTGGTCCCAAACAAAGGGACCACCAGGCGAGCAGATAGCAGGCATATCAGACGCTGTTTAAAAACAGCGTCTGATATGCGATTTAAATGCGTTTTTTTACGCATCTACAGCCTGCCAGCGCATGATCAGCGCTGGCAGGCTGTAGTTTCAGTTGTCCCGGCTCCGATCACATGAACGCGCGCGCGTTCATGTGAAATCTCAGGTCTCACGAGATGACGCCGATAGGCGGCAGTGAGACCTGAGAGAGCCGCCGCGCTGACGCCCATCGGCGTTAGCGTGGCGGCAAGTGGTTAAAGCACCTCCGTTCTAGCTGGTGACTCTTGAACTGACTAGAATGGAGTTGCTATAGGGAGGTTCTATATTGTGGTGCTAGAACAAGTCCCTTCCATACAATTCCTTTGTTAACCATCCACTGAGCAGTTGGGCAACAACTTACTAGGCAGTTATAATCCATTACTTTGTTTTAGTTTTAGAAAAGGAGTTTTGGGGTGTGTCGTCTGCTTTGCCCATAGCCAGATACTTGCAGTGTAATGTTTTTCCACTCGTATGAATGGCATCTTCGCTCCCGCAGTCTGGTTGGAGTTAGACTCTGGCATGTACGAGATATCAGCGGGGTAATGCCCCAGCTCTAAAGTGTAACCAACAGTAAATACAGGTCCTTCTCAAAAAATTAGCATATTGTGATAAAGTTCATTATTTTCTGTAATGTACTGATAAACATTAGACTTTCATATATTTTAGATTCATTACACACAACTGAAGTAGTTCAAGCCTTTTATTGTTTTAATATTGATGATTTTGGCATACAGCTCATGAAAAACCAAAATTCCTATCTCAAAAAATTAGCATATTTCATCCGACCAATAAAAGAAAAGTGTTTTTAATACAAAAAAAGTCAACCTTCAAATAATTATGTTCAGTTATGCACTCAATACTTGGTCGGGAATCCTTTTGCAGAAATTACTGATCAATGCGGCGTGGCATGGAGGCAATCAGCCAGTGGCACTGCTGAGGTGTTATGGAGGCCCAGGATGCTTCGATAGCGGCCTTAAGCTCATCCAGAGTGTTGGGTCTTGTGTCTCTCAACTTTCTCTTCCCAATATCCCACAGATTCTCTATGGGGTTCAGGTCCGGAGAGTTGGCAGGCCAATTGAGCACAATAATACCATGGTCAGTAAACCATTTACCAGTGGTTTTGGCACTGTGAGCAGGTGCCAGGTTGTGCTGAAACATGAAATCTTCATCTCCATAAAGCTTTTCAGCAGATGGAAGCATGAAGTGTTCCAAAATCTCCTGATAGCTAGCTGCATTGACCCTGCCCTTGATAAAACACAGTGGACCAATACCAGCAGCTGACATGGCACCCCAGACCATCACTAACTGTGGGTACTTGACACTGGACTTCAGGCATTTTGGCATTTCCCTCTCCCCAGTCTTCCTCCAGACTCTGGCACCTTGATTTCCGAATGACATGCAAAATTTGCTTTCATCCGAAAAAAGTACTTTGGACCACTGAGCAACAGTCCAGTGCTGCTTCTCTGTAGCCCAGGTCAGGCGCTTCTGCCGCGGTTTCTGGTTCAAAAGTGGCTTGACCTGGGGAATGCTGCACCTGTAGCCCATTTCCTGCACACGCCTGTACACGGTGGCTCTGGATGTTTCTACTCCAGACTCAGTCCACTGCTTCCGCAGGTCCCCCAAAGTCTGGAATCGGTCCTTCTCCACAATCTTCCTCAGGGTCCGGTCACCTCTTCTCGTTGTGCAGCGTTTTCTGCCACACTTTTTCCTTCCCAAAGACTTCCCACTGAGGTGCCTTGATACAGCACTCTGGGAACAGCCTATTCGTTCAGAAATTTCTTTCTGTGTCTTACCCTCTTGCTTGAGGGTGTCAATGATGGCCTTCTGGACAGCAGTCAGGTCGGCAGTCTTACCCATGATTGCGGTTTTGAGTAATGAACCAGGCTGGGAGTTTTTAAAAGCCTCAGGAATCTTTTGCAGGTGTTTAAAGTTAATGAGTTGATTCAGATGATTAGGTTAATAGCTCGTTTAGAGAACTGATATGCTAATTTTTTGAGATAGGAATTTTGTGTTTTTATGAGCTGTATGCCAAAATCATCAATATTAAAACAATAAAAGGCTTGAACTACTTCAGTTGTGTGTAATGAATCTAAAATATATGAAAGTCTGATGTTTATCAGTACATTACAGAAAATAATAAACTTTATCACAATATGCTAATTTTTTGAGAAGGACCTGTAATAGCAGGACACGCAGTTGGTAAACAACCCACACCCCCAACTGTATTGAGATATAATTTAAGGAACAAGGGAAAAGAGGAAAAGGATAGTGAGACCAGGGGACCTGAGACATCCATGCCTTTTTTGATGGTTGGTAATCAACTGATGAAAAAGGCTTTGGACATAGATGACCTTAATAAAATTATTAAACACCCCAAGCCTACTGTGGCTCCGTCTGGCACAGTGGTTTATTTAAAGAAAGCCTGTAAAGGGAGTAAATTTCACCCAAGAAGACCCTAGACTCATAATTGACGGAATAGTGGGTTCCCACAGTTCATGGGATTGGAAAAAGGTAACAACAGTATCAGAAATAGACCCCAATACTAACGCAAAGGACTATATTTGTAACACTGAGCACGGACAACAGTTAATATGGAAGGAGATAGAAGAACACATGATAGAGGTATTTAAACAAATACTCCCAGTAGCCGTAGCATGTAAGCAAAAACCCTCAGAAAGCGTTACTGATTTCTGGAGGAGATTTAAGGATTGCTGGAAATTGGAGACAGGGCTACCGGTTCTCCAGAATGACAGTCTAACTATTTCCACATTTATTAACAATCTATCCGATAGGCTAATGCTTACAGTAAAACAGAACGTCTCCACATGGACTTCAGACAGCATAAATCAATTTGAAAAACACCTTTATGAAAAGGAAGCTGCAGGGTGTTTCGACATTAGCAAATCCACTGCCCCCACACATACGTATGCAGGGAACAGAGGGAGAGGGAGAAATAAGCGAAAGACAGCAGGAAACTTTCATAGATCAAATGATAGAAACCAAGACTTCCAAACCATGAATAACCGCTGTTTTAACTGTGGACAGGAGGGACATTGGGCTAGACAGTGCACAATGCCCAGGAGAGAAACGCAGAATCGGGGAGCACACAGCCAACAACAGCCCATGACACAAAGGGGACAGAATACAGATAGACAGGGTACACAGAATCAGCCCAGGTTCCCCATTGATTGGAATCATCAACAACCCTACTGACGGGGCCCGGAGGGAGTCACCCCAGCTTTCACACAGGTCACCACCCACTGGAAAGATACATGGTAGACAGCGGAGCCACCTCCAGTGTGTTAAACAAAGACATGTACAAGGGACCTTTAAGAAAGTCTGACCCCTCTATGGGAATCAACGGGGTATTAACTAAAACATATAAAACAAGTGCCCTCCCAATATAGACAGTGGACGGTGAATACATCACAGATCATACTTTCAGCATCATACCGGATTGCCCTGTAAGTTTATTAGGAAGGGACCTGTTTGTAAAGTTGGACTTGGGGGTGACAGTAAAAAAATGACGGACTAAGTATTCACTCAGCCACCATGCCCATAGTGACCCCGGCTATATGTACTTTTGTTAGTTTACAGGACCACCCTGAGCTAGGAGACATAAACCCTTCACTATGGTCACAGGGCGACTATGACATGGGCCTGATTGATTGCACACCTTATCAAGCCAATCTTAAACCCGGTGCCACACCAGTGTATCAAAAGCAATACCCACTGTCCAAGGAAAAGATTGAGGGGCTACGGCCAATGATAGAAGAATTTCTCGAGGAGGTGATTTCACCTTACTCCACCCCTATCAATCCTATGACAAAGGCAGATGGTACTACCCGCTTTGTCCAGGATTTGAGGGCAATCAACAATCTCATTGTGGCCATAGCCACGGTGGTTCCTGATGTCACAACTCTCCTTTCCTCCATCCCCGCGGAAGCCGTCTGTTTCCTTTCCGTCATGGGACGCGGAGCAAAACGGAGCCAGCGTGACCCACAGTGCAAGTCAGTGAAGACGGATGCGTTTTCTCAGGCACGATGGAAAACTGAGCCGTTCAAAATTGACTTTCAATGGTGTTCTAGGCAGTTGTATTATCATTAACGGAAGCGTTTTTGCAGATCTCTGCCGGGTCAGGCAAAAACGCAAGGGTGATGGTAGCCCAAGACAGTTATCAATCCACAAAACGCTGTTTCTGGATGTTGACTAGGATTATTTTTTTCTTAAGTTCTTAAGTCAAAAACCTTAAGTTTAACTTAATTCTTAAGTTAAAAACCTAATAAAGATTACTGGTTTCATTATAATTGTGTGTTGTGCCTGTGCATAAACTATTAAATCATATTTCTGTTGGGACTACAACTCAGGATTTCTACAAGCGTGGGAGGACAATTGCCGACGAGCTACATTTGCACCGCACGGAAAAGTTGGTTGTTACCATGAGGATAAGTAGAGATAAGCAAATAATAGAAGTCTATGGGCCGCAAAACAGATTCGTCCCGTTTCCATTATACTGGGGAGTCCTCTCCTGCATAACGGAAACGGTTTCGGGTCCCCTAGACTTCTATTAGGATAGAACGCCTCTAAAGGCAATTGCGTTATGGTCCGCGGTAAAGGGATCCATAACGCAATTCTGCTTTTACCACGAACAGAGCGTGAAGGAATCCCATAACATGAAATTTGCTCATCTGTAATTATAAGCATAGCATACGGTGTCTATATCATCATTTAATCTGCCTGTGAACAAAGCAGCGTTATGTTATATTAGCTTTCTGAGCAGTTTGCAATGGGCCAAAGAGACAGTACAAATAGTGGTGCGATTTTTACTTGCTAGCACAAAGCTCTTGGGAAGAGCTCGGGCGGGGATTTATCCAACTGATGTAAAGTAGAGCTGGCGTGGTTGACCATAGCAACCAATCAGAGTCCCCCTTTCAATTTTATCTAAGAATCTAAGTCAGTTCTGCTATATACCAATTGCCCTCCAGACCCGCACTTTGTCCCTTCTTTCTACTTGCCTACTTAGCAATGCCACAGGTGTGAAAGTAGCCTATCTGTTCACCCGCCGGATCCGGCATGCCGCAAGTACCCGTGCACTGCCGTACGGGGCAGCACGGCAGTGATGGCCTGACTAAAAAGTCGGACGTGAAGGACTTTTAGTCCGGCGATCTCTGGCCGTGCTGCCTTGTAGCTCCTCCATAACATCCACCCCCCCACAGGTGCGAAAGTACCCTTAGGTTTGGAAAAAAATCAACTTCTGTTTTATGCCAAGGAGCCTCTGGGAGGAATGGGGTTGCTGCCCCAAATCCTAGTGGCTCTGTCCTCTCTCCTCTGGCCACACCCTCACCAAGCTAGGAAGAGACAGGACCTGGCAGGATGCTGTGAACACTGGATTAGGGCCCTTACACACCACCGTATGCCCTCTGAGGCATATGGTCCATGAGCGGGCCATATGTCCCGAAGCGGCATCGATCGTGCGCACGGGAGTACACAGCACCATAGATTACAATGATGCTGTGCAGGTCGGGCCACCCGTGGGACTTTTGTCCCACACTCTTAAGATCACATGAGTAGGAGACAATAGGCCCACCGGTGGCCCGACGTGCACAACATCATTGGAATCTACGATGCTGGGCACTCCTGTGCGCACAATCATGGCCACGTCGGGGCACATGACCCGCTCATGGACAGTATGTCTTGGAAGGCATACTGTCATGTGTAAGGGCCCTTAACATCTGGAGGGCGCGGTCAGAGGAAGATAAAACCAAGCCTCTAGAACAGCAACCTCCGGCACTCCGGGTGTTGGGAAACTACATCTTCCAGCATTCACTCTTGCTTGGCTGCTCTCTAAACTCCCACACAGGTGGAAAGAGCACACTGGGAGTTGTAGTTGCACAGCATTGCCAAAGGTTGCTGATCCATGAACAGGCCCAATTGGTGGCAGAGGACCATTTGCCTGTAATAAAACATATATTTTTTCACAGAAACTGAGGTACATTAAGTCAGCCAAACTAAATAGCCATGTACCCCATGGCAGAAGCCCTTACAGAGCCTTTGCATGTAGCAGAACCGTATGTGCACATGTAGCAGAGCTGTATAACGCTTTAGATTAAAAAATAAATAAATACACAAGGGGATGTAACAGCATTCAAAGTGTTGGAAAACTACATCTCCCAGCATGCACACTTTCTTGACGCTCTCTAAACTCCCACACAGGTGGAAAGAGCACGCTGGGAGTTGTAGTTGCACAGCAGCTGGAGTGCCAAAGGTTGCTGATCCATGCTGTAGGAGTAGTGGCCATAACAGGCCCAATTGGTCACAGAGGACTGGTTGCCTGTAATAAAACATATATTTTTCACAGAAAATGAGGTATATTAAGTCAGCCAACTAAATAACCATGTACCCATTGACAGAGGCCCTTACAGAGCCTTTGCATGTAGCTGAACCGTATGTGCGCATGTAGAAGAGCTGTATACATCTTTAGATTAAAAAAATAAAAATAAATAAAAATATGAATAAATAAGGGGATGTAACATGGGTCATCAACCTCCAGTATTCAAAGTGTTGGAAAACTACATCTCCCAGCATGCACACTTGCTTGGCGCTGTCTAAACTCCCACACAGGTGGAAAGAGCATACTGGGAGTTGTAGTTGCACAAAAGCTGGAGTGCCAAAGGTTGCTGATCCATGCTGTGGGAGTAGTGGCCATAACAGGCCCAGTTGGTCACAGAGGACCGTTTGCCTGTAATAAAACATATTTTTCACAGAAACTGAGGTACATTAAGTCAGCCAGCTAAATAACCATATACCCCATGGCAGAGGCCCTTACAGAGCCTTTGCATGTAGCAGAACCATATGTGCGCATGTATCAGAGCTGTGTACATCTTTAGATTAAAAAACATGAATAAATAAAGGGATGTAAAGGGGTCATCAACCTCCAGCATTCAAAGTGTTGGAAAACTACATCTCCCAGCATGCACACTTGATTGGAGCTTGAAGGGTTCTATTAGAGTTCAAAGTCTATTTTGCATATTAGCTTTAAATTCCATCACTATCTATACATCAGTACATCACGTGCACAAAAACACATAGGGTTTCATAAGACCTAAGTGTTTTGCCCACATATAGCCTTGACTCTGATGAAAGATAAGATAACTGAAATCTGTAGCTGGCTAAAACGTGTGTTACTCTGTGATTGGATAACTTAAACATAATGTTATTGGATTAGGACTATATATGTTTCACTAGATCATTAAAGACTCAGAGTGACATTGAACAACACCTAATTGTCTCCTGTGTCAACGTCGCTCTCTCTGGCGCCAGATAAGAATCAAATCAAGCTGAATACCGAAGTCTAGTACCAGGGGTACCAATAAGAGGGAAAGAAATGAATATTCCTAACAATCTGGGGGCTCTGTCCGGGATCGAGAAGGTCATCCTCGGGTCTGGTGAGAAGAGACACCGATTTTGTCCTCTGGCTAATCCGAGGGCACTGGCCACGTCTCGATGCAAATAAGTACATAAGGGACCCTTAGATAGGCTTCGGGAGAAGTACTGTGTCAGGGATACAGTAAGCATAACTCAGGGAGTTTTGCCTTAGGACTCAGGGAGTCCTGTAAAAATCTGTTCAGGGAACAGAAAGGACTCAGGGAAGTCCAGTAACAAGGAAAGTGCACTTCAGAGGGCTCAGGGAGTCCATAAAAGATTGGTTCAGGGAACAGAAGGTTTTATAGCTTGATTTGATTCTTAATAAGATAATTGTAGAAGTTTTGCATGATAAGTTGTTTGATAATTGTAGAAGTTTTGCATGATAAGTTGTTTTGTCTAACATAGTTATATAAGGAGAAGTGACAGGCTGGGTCGTAAGTGTACAGCTGTCGTCCCAAGACTAACATGCTGTTTTGTTTTTTGCTATTACTGTTTTGAATTCTTTTTGTAAGAAAATAAGTTTTGATAATGGGTAGTCAAAAATCTAAGACAGAATACCCTAAACCAGAACCAGGAGAAACATGTAAACAATATGTTGCCTGAGTCAGTCCTACAAAATATTACCTTGTTAACCCATGGGTAGATAATTTGGCAGGGTGGACATAGGCAATGGAAGTGGTAGACCCCTTTCCCAGGGAAGGAGACAATAACATATATCACATGGACATGGTCAAGGGTGTATGCTTAGGCGACACTGCCGCCTGGCCGTATTTTGAACCTGACCCTTCATGGGATATGGATTATATGCAGAAAGGAGGAGAACAATGGCTAGAGATAGCTCCCCACTGGTATGGCCCCAACATGTGCAAGACAAAAGGTTTAAAAAGATCAAAAGACGATAGAAAACTACATGAGATACAGACTAAGAAGGAAAATGATAAAAAAACATCAGATGTATCCCCCACCTTCATATGTACATAAAAATAACTGTTCAGCGCCTCTACCACCCCTTCACACACCCCTCCCTATCTACCCGTCCTTACAGCAATATAAAAATAACGAAGAAGAGGATTTAATAGCAGCCAGTCACATAATAGCAGGACACACAGTTGTTAAACAACCCACACCCCCAACTGTATCGAGATATAATTTAAGGAACAAGGGAAAGAGGAAAAGGATAGTGAGACCAGGGGACCTGAGACATCCATGCCTTTTTGACAGTTGGTAATCAACTGATGAAAAAGGCTTTGGACATAGATGACCTTAATAAAATTATTAAACACCTCAAGCCTACTGTGGCTCCGTCTGGCACAGTGGTTTATTTAAAGAAAGCCTGTAAAGGGAGAAAATTTCACCCAAGAAGACCCTAGACTCATAATTGACGGAATAGTGGGTTCCCACAGTTCATGGGATTGGAAAAAGGTAACAACAGTATCAGAAATAGACCCCAATACTAACGCAAAGGACTATATTTGTAACACTGAGCACGGACAACAGTTAATATAGAAGGAGATAGAAGAACACATGATAGAGGTATTTAAACAAATACTCCGAGTAGCCGTAGCATGTAAGCAAAAACCCTCAGAAAGCGTTACTGATTTCTGAAGGAGATTTAAGGATTGCTGGAAATTGGAGGCAGGGATACCGGTTCTCCAGAATGACAGTCTAACTATTTCCACATTTATTAACAATCTATCCGATAGGCTAATGCTTACAGTAAAACAGAACGTCTCCACATGGACTTCAGACAGCATAGATCAATTTGAAAAACACCTTTATGAAAAGGAAGCTGCAGGGTGTTTCGACATTAGCAAATCCACTGCCCCCACACATACGTATGCAGGGAACAGAGGGAGAGGGAGAAATAAGCGAAAGACAGCAGGAAACTTTCATAGATCAAATGATAGAAACCAAGACTTCCAAACCATGAATAACCGCTGTTATAACTGTGGACAGGAGGGACATTGGGCTAGACAGTGCACAATGCCCAGGAGAGAAACGCAGAATCGGGGAGCACACAGCCAACAACAGCCCATGACACAAAGGGGACAGAATACAGATAGACAGGGTACACACATTCAGCCCAGGTTCCCCATTGATTGGAATTATCAACATCCCTACTGACGGGGCCCGGAGGGAGTCACCCCAGCTTTCACACAGGTCACCACCCACTGGAAAGATACATGGTAGACAGCGGCGCCACCTCCAGTGTGTTAAACAAAGACATGTACAAGGGACCTTTAAGAAAGTCTGACCCCTCTATGGGAATCAACGGGGTATTAACTAAAACATATAAAACGAGTGCCCTCCCAATAGAGACAGTGGACGGTAAATACATCACAGACCAAACTTTCAGCATCATACCAGATTGCCCTGTAGGTTTATTAGGAAGGGACCTGTTTGTAAAGTTGGACTTGGGGGTGACAGTAAAAAATGACAGACTAAGTATTCACTCAGCCACCATACCCATAGTGACTCCGGCTATATGTACTTTTGTTAGTTTACAGGACCACCCTGAGCTAGGAGACATAAACCCTTCACTATGGTCACAGGGCGTATCATGGGCCTGATTGATTGCACACCTTATCAAGCCAATCTTAAACCCGGTGCCACACCAGTGTATCAAAACCAATACCCACAGTCCAAGGAAAAGATTGAGGGGCTACGGCCAATGATAGAAGATTTTCTGAAAAAGGAATCCTCGAGGAGGTGATTTCACCTTACTCCACCCCTATCAATCCTATGACAAAGGCAGATGGTACTACCCGCTTTGTCCAGGATTTGAGGGAAATCAACAATCTCATTGTGCCTATAGCCCCGGTGGTTCCTGATGTCACAACTCTCCTTTCCTCCATCCCCGTGGAAGCCGTCTGTTTTAGAGTGATTGATTTGAAAATGCTTTCTTCTCAATCCTAGTTAATAAGAGTACCCAACTCATTTTTGCTTTTTCCTTTGAAGGACGTCAACTGCCTTGGGGTAGAATGCCACAGGGGTATGCTGATTCACCAGTTGTGTACAGCATTGTCCTCCAAGCCACTTTGAAACCCTGGCACTCCCCAAGGTTTTATCCTGATACAGTATGTTGATGATCTGCTGTTGTGCAACATGTCAGTGGAGGCAAGTGTACATGATGGTATATCCTTGTTGAAATGGTTGTCCGAATGTGGTCATAAAGTGTCGTGAAAGAAACTGCAGTGGTGCAAACAGCAGGTTGAATACTTGGGCTTTGTCCTCACACAGGGGAAAGAATCAATCCTGGGAGAATCCTGTCTATTGCGGGCCTGGTCACCCGCGCACCAAAAAGGAAATGCTGTCCTTTCTTGGTATGATAAACTACTGTAGACAATGGATCCCCAACTGTTCTTATTATGACAATATTTTGAGGCAAGCTACTCTGGAATAATCCCCAGAGCTAATAAGATGGTCAAAAGCAATGTTGAATGCTTTCGATACTCTGAAATGTTCATTGATGTGTAGCCCAGGATTGGGCCTCCTGATTATAACCTACCATTCCACATGTTTGCACGACAAAACTGTAAAACCATGGCGGGCGAACTCACTTAAGAACATGGGGAAAGTTGCGTCCTTGTCCCTTTTTCTCAAAGGTAATGCCTGTCCCTGTACATGCGATGATGGTGGAATTGGCCACACCCTTTACACTGGAACACCACACTGTCTTGCATACTACCCATGACATAGTGGGACTACTCAGAGGTATTCATACGCAGCACATGTCAGCACAAAGATTGTCAGGATATGAAGTCCTTTTATTCAGTGAGCCATCATTACAGATTAAATATGCCTTACATACGGCAGGACCAACACCTATACTAAATGCATTACTAGGACTAAAAGGTACAGAAGACTTTTTACCAGATGAACATGACTGTCTCATGGTACTAAAATACGAAACCTCCCCAGACTAGAGTTGTCAGCCACCCCCATACCAGATGCACCAGAAGTGTTTGTAGACGGTTCATGTTCACGTCCACTCGACACCGTCTACTGTGCAGCATATGCAGTAGTGATGCTGCCAGATATTATCCTTGAGTCACGACCCGTTCATGTGCAATCAGCCCAAGCTGCAGAATTAATAGCACTTACAAGGGCATGTCAAATACACAAACACAAACCTGTCACAACATACACAGACAGCAGATATGCACACGGGGTTGTGTTGGACCATGGGGTAATCTGGCAACGCAGGGGTTTCACAACAGCTGACAGTCAGAAAATATCACATTCCCAGCTTATAGATGATGATCTGTTGGCCGCCCTCCAGCTTCCCTCACAAATAGCTGTTATACATTGCAAAGCACATACTCGAGGAAAGACAAGATTTCCCAGGGCAATGCCCTGGCTGACAAGGTATCAAAAGAAACGACCCAAAAACATCCCAATCGGATTCATGAACCAGACCCTTGGGCAATGGCTTGCCTAAAGCCTCCATCCTTAAGGTCCACACACATGCTGACAGAGCTCCAGAGATATGCCACAGAGGAAGAAGAAAAAGACTGGGTTTACCCTGTTTTGCAGAAAAATCCACAAACTGGATTGATCTGCAAAGAGGGAAACCATGTATACCACAGCCCAGTGCGGCACTTTTCATAGCATATTTTCACGGAGTTGGGCACAACAGCATCAAAACAACATGCACCCTTCTTGAGCCAAAATTTCTTGTAGAATGCATGAATCGAACAATTAAAGACAAACTTAGGAAAGCCACAACAGGTACTTTTGAGAAATGGAAACAAATCCTACCTATTATATTGGCAGAAATAAGAATGACTCCCAATAAGAGGTTAGGACTGTCACCCTTTGAAATCCTTATGGGTAGGACCTTTCCAACTCCTTGGGCAACATAGACCAGATTAGGGAAGAATATGTCACAAAACTGATTAAAGTTCTTAGCAAAACTGAAGAAAAAGTTGCTTGTAAGTCTCCCTCTCTTCCACAGGAACCAACGTACCCCTTCCGGGCTGGGGACACGGTGGTGGTCAGGGTACTACGTAAAGGAAAAGATCCCAAGGCGCTGGCATTCGGACCCCTACCACAGTGGTAGCAGTCACTAGAACAGCGATTCTCACAGAGGAGGCTCCGATCTGGATTCATGCTAGCAGAGTGAAAAGGGTCCCTGACCCTGGGTTCAGACCTGAGCGTTCTAAAACGCGCGTTTTAGTCGCGCGTATTTCAGCGCGTTTTGCAAATAGGAACGCAGCGTTCTTGTGATTGACTACTGTGGTGTCAATCACAAAACGCGCGACGAACGCCCCCAAAAAAGCTCAAGTACTTGTTTATGCGTCGGGCGTTTACAGCGCTGTAAAACGCTCAAGTGAGAACCAGGGCCATAGGAAAGCATTGGTTTTCATGTGTTGAGCGTTTTACAGCGCATTTAACGCGCTGTAAAGCGCTCAGGTGTGAACTTAGGGTGAGGCTTCTTCTCCAGTGTCCAACAAAGACAAAGAGGGAGCTCAGAAGAAGCCTTGCCACAGGCTGAAGATGAAGACCCCACAATATTCTGGGAGATTTTTTGTCTGCTACTGATTATTAATCTTTGTGTTTTATTGCCAATCGGACTCATTACCACTTGTATTTATCACCCAGAGGAGATGAGTTTATTATGTGGTGCACCAAATAATCACACAGTCTCTAAAAGAGCTCAGGAGCAAGATCCTTTGTTCCTGGCCCCTCACAGAGTAGTATAATCAGGATAGTGAAGGCCCTAAATGTTAGCTCGTTGTGTTGTTGCTGTATCCAATGTATACCCTCATTAATTAATACAGTTATGAGTAGTGATAAGCGGGAGGTGCCATATTCGATTCGCGATATATCGCGAATATTCGAATGTATATTCAGTAATATATTCGCCGAAATCGAATATTCGCCATTATTAACCTAATCGCGATAATATGCGAATATTTTATTCGCATACACGCGAATTGAACTTCATATCTCCTGATGGCCTGCAAACATGAACGAATACTCTAAGTTATATGCGCATTGCGAAAAAAAAATTACCATTTTTTTTTTCAACAATCACAATACTTACTTAGAAGTGTTCAACTTCATATTCTGTTCATTGGTTAAAAAATTTTTTCGCATTGCGAATCCAACTTGGAGCTGAGTGTCAATATAGGCAACTCCTATTGCAAATGCATTTTTGAATTCGCGTATAGAATATAGCGATATATTCGCATTCACCATATTCGTTAATTCGAACAAGCCAATAATGTATTCGTATTTCTGTAGCTGTACAACACGACTTTAATGCGAATAATTTTCATATAAACATTCGTGTGCATACAGATGTTATTGTTCAAGTTAGGTGGCAATAACAACTTATTCGTATGTGCTCATGCGCGCGTTTTTGTGCGCGTGTCAGCGCATGCGCACGCCGCACATACAGGCGTGGCTTCTTCCTGGGAGCAGTTCCAACACGTTTTCTTGTTGTGCATGCGATCCATGCGAATCAAGATGGTGGGCAGCAATTTTACAAGAGAGGAGGAGGATATCCTGATTACAGTAAGTGATTGAACATTACATTACAGCTATAAGTACATGTCACACGCTTGTAACATTCAAATGTATGTTTATGGAGATAAAACATTCACACATTTTTGCAATACATATAAAATCTCATCTCACATAGTTTGCTTACTGCAGTGCTTACATAGAGATGATTTGTGGAAACAAGTATTGTTGGCATTCAAAAACAATACTTATTGCCCCAAATCATTAATATCTACTGATCTCTTATATATATAAAAATGAGTTTCTGTCTGTTATTTATGGCCGACGAAACGACTGGACCGATCTTCACTAAGTTTGGCAGACGGGTACATTAGGTGTCTGGGAAGGTTTTAGACCGGGGCTCAGCTCTATAGGAAATATTATTTCTGAGATATTCCCCAAAATGACCTGCATTAGCAAAAACAAGCCCCCAACTGCCATCCACACGTCACATGTCCCTTATCAGCCAATAGAAGCTCGCTTGTCCCCAGGTTGCCATAACAAGTGATCACAGGTTTCAATAGTTTTCAGGTCCTTAAATGTTCATTTATATCATGTATGACGATAAAACTACACTGCTACATGCATGGGGGCAGGGGCCACTATTAAAGGGGCGGGCATTGTGGAGTTTACTGTCATTAACCCCTTAACGCAAAACGCTGTGCATGCACGGCTAGATGATCGGGCGGGTGCAGGAGCTGCGCCTGACCAATCACTGCAGGGATACGGCAGTCCCTGATAGCCAGGCCCCTGCTGTATCCGCCGGCATCGCTGTTTACAGCGATGCTGGCGGATTAAACCCTTCTATGTCGCGGTCAGCGCTGACTGCAACATAGAAGTGTTTTTGCGGTTAGTGAACGAGCGCATCGGGTCCCCGTGCTGCTGTGACGGGGACGCGATGTGTGAGAAGGCAGACTGATGCCGTGCAGAGGCTGCCCAATGCCTTGCATGGCATCGGGACCTGCCTTCTACGGGTGCCCAGTGGATCCTGATGCCGGAAATCCGTTGCTGATGGCAAGCAACAGCAAAAAATACATACAGTGGAAGATGCCAGCCAGTCTTTGCTATGGTTATGTTTTTGATTGTTCTCCACATTATCGTTATCGTATGTAGGATGGTCATTGTGGTACTTGTAGTCCATTGCTGGCATCTTCCATTGTATGCATTTTTTGCTGTTGATCGCCATCAGCAACGGACTACAAGTGCAGGATGTGCTCCCTATATATATATGCACGACCGCATGTGGGTTCGAGCATATCCTGCTTGTTAAACACCACACCACGTTTTCTAATGGTTAAAAAAAAGGATAGCAGATAAATCTAGATATGATTCACATTGCACATCTAATCTTCCGCCTCACACAATATACCCACCACTACATACCACCAGACCCCCTCAAACCCACACCACCTCTGACCACCCCCACCCCCAACACACACACACACATACACAGTCTATAGCAGGCATTCTCAAACTGCGGCCCTCCAGCTGTTGTAAAACTACAACTCCCATGATGCCCCACTATAGGATGATAGCTGTAGGATGTCATGGAATGTTGTGATTTTTAGTTTGGAAAAAGCAGGAGGGCCAAAGTTTGCAGGAGGGACGCAGTTTGCAGGAGGGCCGCAGTTTGCTGGAGGGCCGCAGTTTGCTGGAGGGCCGCAGTTTCCTGGAGGGCCGCAGTTTCCTGGAGGGCCGCAGTTTCCTGGAGGGCCGCAGTTTGAGGATGCCTAGTATATAGATTCTAATAAGTGTCCCGTTGGCCAGGAGAAGTCATGTTTGACATTCAGTATTTGCTGGTTCATTTAGCGTTACCCAGGGTGCACCACGGGAGGCGAACCAGCCTTACACCCCGTACCGTCACTTCACTAGACGGGTACATCTCTCCTCAGATGGCCAATATCCAATATCTCATACTACACACACAAACAATTTCAACACAATCCCAAATTTAAAAAAAATACGATTAGGCGACTTTCACATTAGCGGCAGGGGAGCAGGGCTGGCGCCACCCATAAGCAGAGTACGCCACCGCGTAGAGCGCACTCTTGCTGGGGGCGCCGGCTCCCGCCCGGGCTGACGCGCACCGCCCGGGCGCAGTATTAAGGCAGATAGTGTGAGCGCTTCCCTAGTGTCAGACTCAGTCCCTGTGGAGTAACGTAGCTCTGTACAGTCCGCGGGTACAGGAGCTTTTGTTTCCTGTACCTGTCCGGACTGACAGGAAGTGCTCACTTAGTGTGCACTTCCTCTCAGTCCGGTGCAGCGTGAATTGTCCCTACCCTGTGAGTTTGTCCTACCGCCGAACTGAGCATGCTCAGTGGAAGTGAAGCCCCGCCCACAGCCTATTCTCCCCTTTCTTTACTATCCAGTTCATTCTTTACCATCAATGGCGGCATGGAGTTAGTTTTTATAAGAGCCGAGCGCAGCGAGGCCGAGCCCGATGCCTGGCGAGCGAAGCGAGCCCGCGAGGGTACAACTTAATGTAGATTTGAGGTTTTTACTAAAGGGAGAATTAGGCTGTGGGCGGGGACTTACTTGTACTGAGCATGCTCAGTTGGTGGGTAGGGAAAACTCACAGGGTAGGGACAATTCACGCTGCACCGGCCGGGTACAAGGAACAAAAGCTCCTGTACCCGCGGAACCGGACAGAGCTCAGCCACGCTACTCCACATGGACTGACACCAGGGAAGTTCTCACACTGCCTGCCTTAATCCTGCGCCCTACTCCACAGGTACTGACAGGAGGGACAGAGTGACACAAGAGGGGGAGGGGGTTGAGAGTGACAAGAAGGGGCGGCCACACCACACCACACCACACCACACCAGAGGGACTGACAGGAGGGAACAGAGTGACACAAGGGGCAAGAAATAGAGTGACTAGGGGGAATAAGAGTAATGATGGGGTAATGAGAGTGACAAGAAGGGGAAAAGAGTGACACAAGGGAGGGGGTAAGAAAGAGAGTGACTGGGGGAGAGTTTGACATCCAACACACACTGCATCCCTTACACACACTGAAACACAATGCATCTCTTAGGCTCCATTCACACATCCAAGTGTGTTTTGCGGATCCGCAAACATGGATCACCGGCAATGTGCTCCGCATTTTGCGGACCGCACATTGCCGGCACTCGCATAGAAAATGCCTTTTCTTGTCCGCAATTGCAGACAAGAATAGGACATGTTCTATTTTTTTGCGGGATGGTAGTGTGGACCCGGGAGTGTGGATAGAAATAAATTGGTCCGCAATTCCGTTCCGCAAAATGCGGAACAGAATTTTGGATGTATGAATAGAGCCTTACACATGCAAACACAGATTCACAGAACGCACTCTGTACACACATTCAGAAACACACAACACAAACCTTATACACAAACACGGAACTTCTTTCTATCCCTTGCACACACCCACACTGCATCACCTACACACTGGTCTCCCTATACACTCCACACACACATACACTGCATCGACTGCACACACACTGCATCCACTGCACACACCATGCATCCACTGCACACACCATGCATCCACTGCACACACACTGCTATCCCTATACACTCGCGTTAGTTATTATGGCAGATTATATGGGTGGGGCATTGTGATGTCACATGAGGGGGCGGCAAACTTTTCTTTTGCCTAGGGCGGCAAAAATCCTTGCACCGGCCCTGCAGGGGAGTACATCTGACTATTCTAGGGGGATGAACAGCCTGTCGGATCCGTACTGCCGCTACTTCTCCCACGCTTCGTCCCTATTGACTATAATGGTGGCGGGGCGGCGGTACAGCAGCAGCAATGCAGCGCACGGCGAGAGACAGTCTAACTGAAAGATCTGCATGTCATAGTTTAAGCCCGTGGAAACTCTCGCCGTGCGCTGCCTTAGCCATAGTCACCAACATTTATTCATCATCTCAACCACCGAACCAAAAATGATTAGTGTTTGAAAGTGAAATATTAGATTTAAAGTTACCGTTATAAAATCTGATTATATGCTTTTTTTTATACTGCAGCGCATGTTGGAGAAGGGGTATGACCTCACCCGCTCCCATGAAGAGAAGGCGGCCATTGTGCGCAGGGTCGCCTATGAACTCTGGACGGAGTTTGGGAAGAAGCACCTGCGTCTGGCCATTTTAAAAAATGGCCAGATTTAAAACGGAGGCACGCGGAAAGAATCCGCGAAATACGGGACGAGACATGCCCAGGTATAATGATTACATTACTTTTGTATCTTTATTCCAACACTCAGTAAAGCATCTGTACATTTTTGTTTTTGGATTTTTTTCTAAAAGTAGTAAAATTTGTTATTATAGGTGTTCCTTTGCCTGCAGTCAGGCGCAGGCCTCGCAGACAGCAGCAGGTGTGGGAGGTGTCTGCGTCAGAGGAGGAGGAGGAGGAGGCCGGACCCTCAGGGCATCTTCATGCCCCTAGCCCCTCAGAGGAGTCAGAGGCAGGAGCGGAGGGTGGACCTCACCCCAACCCACCTCACCCCTCAAGTGGCTGATAATGGGGACGAGGAGGAGGAAGAGGAAGAGGAGCTCATCACAACCCCCACAAGGAGAGTAAGTATGTGCTGTGGCTGTTTTCACTCATTCACTGTTCACACACACACGTGTCAGTTTAGTCTTCACCATAGACACACTTTTTGGAGCAAACAATAAGCATGTTAAAGCTTTACTAATAATCTTTCTTGAGCCCACACATATCGGAGAACCTATAGTCCCACACTTACAGTTCGGTACAAGTGGGATAACAAAGAAGTACTATCTCAACCCTCTTTACAGTCTTCCAGAGGTCTGGTTCCCCTCTAGGATTGTTCTGCTGCTCCAATCGCCTAGCCAAACTGTACTTTACCAGCCTTTTAAACACAATGTTATGAAAACCCCAAGATGTAGTACGGGTGTGACCTGTCCCACCCAATGTCTCTGACTATTAAAACCCAGGCCCAAAATAATTTCTAAAGAAAACCTCCCTGAAACCGATAGTTACAGGTGTACTGATTCACCGAGGTATACATTCCCACATTCCCATTGAGACATACCGAGCAGCCATGATTATTCCCCAAACTCAGACCAGATATTGTTGTTGTCAACCCAAATAAACGGGTATATTTTGGGGGCGGAGATACCATTGGCCAATGAAATTTTAGCTATTTTCTATACGCTACTCCTCCCATAGTTGTAGGAGTACAATTAACAAACTTTGCTTGTGCTTTGTTAACTGATCCCCCGTCCGGGCCCCTGGAGCGGCCCCCGGAGACCCCATTTTGTCCAATCGACTTTCATAGGAAAACTATTAGGTTTTGTCACTCCTTCAGCTTTCAAGTTAAAGTCACCAAACTTGTGTCACTTATTCATGGGGTCACCCTGAAAATCTGTGTCAAATTTGGGGGACATTAAAAAGTGGGCAGAGCCACAAACAACCAAACAAATTTTCACTGATGACTTCAGTGTGAAAACGTTAAAAAGCTGTCATTCCCACGATATTTAAGCCAGGGTCCCCAAACTTGGCACTGTGGGTTACTAGGTGACTGGGATTAAAATTTATAAAAAGTGGGTGGAGTCTACACTGCCCAATCAAATTACAGGCATTTGTTTAAAGGTGGGAAATCAAACTGCCGCTGCTCTTAGACTTTTATTGTCACAGTCTTCAAACTTTGCAAAGTTGGTCACTGGAGGACTGGGATTAAAATTCAAAAAAGTGGGTGGAGCCACCAACAGCCAATCAGATTTTTAAGCCAACATCATGTGGTTTCTTCAGAAACGACACCGTCTATTTTATTTATTGTTGTTATTTTTTTACAGTATTAAAACAAATGGATTTAAAAATCCATAAAATCAAAATGGAGCAACAGGCCGAAATGAAGGCCTTCCGGGAGCATCATCTCCGGAAGATGCGGGAGATGAAGCTCCAGTTCTCAAATGGCCTCAGAAAAATGGAGGAAAAGAACGCCAAGGACGTGAAGGATTTGCAGAAGATGGTTCAAGATATGAGGGCATTGCCCTAATTACATCTTTTGAAATAGTTTTATTTTATTTTTTGTAATTATATAGTTTATTTTATTTTATTTTTATTAAAAACTTTAAAGTTTTTATTACAATGGTTCAACATTTATTTTTTAGTGAAGGCCCCTAGAGTACATTCCCAAACTAATCAGTATCCTGACATACAGCATCCGCAGGTATATAGAAATAGGGTAGTATGAGGCCTACACATAACTCAAATGGATCACAATAGTAGTAGTCATTGGTAATGGTTGTGTATTAAATATTAAGTACAAAGCAAAGCATTCTAATAGTCCAGAGTTACATTCAAAATAAATTTTTGGTTAATTTCCCTAGTAACTAAATTATTTTATGTAGTAAGATAAATTTCAAATTATCGTGAATAATAAATGTATTTTTCATCAAACAATTAACTACTAAAATACAAAACTTGAACAGAGTAATAATACCTACAAAAACCTTGTTTGATTGATAAAATTAGCAAAATTATAAACTTTTACTTATTCTAAAAATTTCTTTACAATCTTATTATCAGAAATATAAAACAAAAAAAAAAGGAACAATGTTGGAACAATAAAATGGTGGGGGTAAGAACTAACCAGCATGGATCTTCGATAGCGTCCAATTTTATAATAATTTGCATGTTGTAGCATTGCTTCCGCCGTACACATAGAAACATATGATTGATTACATGACTATGATTATATGAATTCTCTAACCGGTGACATGTCTCCAAGAACATCATATAGTGCACAGTTTATACCTAAAATCTTAAAGCAGTGGTTATATATAATTAGCATGTGCAAATCCTTATTACATAATTGCCAATAAGTGACATAAACAAGCAAAGTAACTATACATATTTACATGTTGCTACATGGCTCCATTCACAAAACCGGATTTCCACACGGATGAGTATAACGCCAGTCACACCCAACCATGTAGAGAGGTCAACACGGAAGTCAGCCATCCCTCCCAGAACGACAGACAACACCGTGTTGGATCCTAAATCCGTGTGACAACAAAAAAAATAAAATAAAAATAAAATATATAAATTTGCGTAGGTTCATCAATCAGTCCTGTACAATGCCAACTGCACAAGACCTTTTGACAAGGGAAGGCCACATGCGGTCCACACCGTGCTACAGCGTGAACCACAACATAGCCGCCCCAAACCACACTTAATTTAAAATAAAAATAACAAAATAAAGTAAAAACATTTCATTTTGTGAATGAAGCCAAACAACGCTAGATGAAATGTCTTTTTAAAAAGATTATTTAATTTAATATTTTTATGTCGAAATATTGACAATACATAAAGAAGCTGAGCACATGCGAGAATACGAAACATGCAAACCAGGTTAAGAGAATTCATAATTCTATACTTGTTAAAGTGCAAAAGATAAAATCAGGTCCATGATGGTTGTCTACACACTATCAGGACATACAGCATCTAGAGTTAACACAGTACTAGAATGCTGACTCATAAGTTTCCATTTGTAACTAGGCGGAATAACGCCAGGCACTGGCAGGTAAGCACACTTCCAGTTTATAATACAAAATTAAATAACCCAATCGAAATTTTACTTTAAAAAAGTGTGAAGGTCTGGACTCTATGATTATTCCCTGTGCGATCAAATGTCACTAAAAATTTTCATGAATTGCAGCAGCGGCATCAACGGCAGGATTTAGGAGTGTTGTATTATCAGGCCAACATGTAGCTAGGCCCGATTCGGCTTCAGAGGCAGCAGCAGACGTTATGTTAAATGGATCAAATGTACGTCAAATTTTTCATGACATGCAGCAGCATCAAAGGCAGGATTTAGGGAGTGTTGTATTATCAGGCCAACATGTAGCTAGGCCCGATTCGACTTCAGAGGCAGCAGCAGACGTTATGTTAAATGGATCAAATGTAAGTCAAATTTTTCATGACATGCAGCAGCATCAACGGCAGGATTTAGGAGTGTTGTATTATCAGGCCAACATGTAGCTAGGCCCGATTCGACTTCAGAGGCAGCAGCAGACGTTATGTTAAATGGATCAAATGTAAGTCAAATTTTTCATGACATGCAGCAGCATCAACGGCAGGATTTAGGGAGTCTTGTATTATCAGGCCAACATGTAGCTAGGCCCGATTTGGCTTCAGAGGCAGCAGCAGACGTTATGTTAAATGGATCAAATGTAAGTCAAATTTTTCATGACATGCAGCAGCATCAACGGCAGGATTTAGGGAGTGTTGTATTATCAGGCCAACATGTAGCTAGGCCCGATTCGACTTCAGAGGCAGCAGCAGACGTTATGTTAAATGGATCAAATGTAAGTCAAATTTTTCATGACATGCAGCAGCATCAACGGCAGGATTTAGGGAGTGTTGTATTATCAGGCCAACATGTAGCTAGGCCCGATTCGGCTTCAGAGGCAGCAGCAGACGTTATGTTAAATGGATCAAATGTAAGTCAAATTTTTCATGACATGCAGCAGCATCAACGGCAGGATTTAGGGAGTGTTGTATTATCAGGCCAACATGTAGCTAGGCCCGATTCGACTTCAGAGGCAGCAGCAGACGTTATGTTAAATGGATCAAATGTAAGTCAAATTTTTCATGACATGCAGCAGCATCAACGGCAGTGGGATCAACGGCAGTGTGGCGGAACCAACCAGGCCAATGGGTGCTTGAGAAGCCTTGTTGCCAGCTTCTTGATCTTGACCCAGGATTATGGCCCCTCTCATCAGCCCATGCTAAAATTAAACCCCATGGTGATTTGACTGTGTTTGTGGCATCTGAGTGCTGTTTGGATATATTGAGCGCTCAGATCCAAGCCATCTGGGGATATGTTAAATGTCTGTGTGTACTGTAAAGGGTGGGACATTGTATATTGAATAGTGATGTCTGTCCTATTGTCCCCACATGTGTATTGGCGATTTCCTTTGTCCTGAGAGTTAATTGAATGACTCCTCTGTTGTCTCCAGGACAGAAGACATTGTTTAAAACTATGTATTCTCCTGCCTGTGATTGATAATTACATCAACCCATTGTGTAAAGTAATTTTATCACAGGCAGAGGGGAGAATTTCGTAGGGGAGTGTTTAAACTGTAAAGCTGTAAAGGATTGGCTGCTAGGTCATGTTCTCAGTTCCCAACCAGGATTTCAGAAGTGGTCTATTATCATGGCCACATGTAGCTTGGCCAAATTCAGCAGCACAGCCAACAGCTGACATTATGTTTAAAGGCCCAAATGTAACTCAACATGTTCAAAACAAATTCATAATTAAAAATTAAATTAATATATACATTATACAAACTAGACAATAAATATCGATCAAATAAATATCAATAAATAACTAAAAAAGTAATTCATATAAAGTTAAAAACAGAGGGAACAATTAAAAAACAACGGAATTTGGGAGGGAGAGCAAAGGAGAGGGATGGACAAGGGACCCTTCAGCGCCCTGAACCGACAGCGGGGGCCATGAAGTCACTGCCGATCCAGGACTCATTCATCTTAATGAATGTGAGTCTGTCCACGGAGTCTGTGGACAGACGGGTCCGCTTGTCCGTGACCACCCCACCTGCCGCGCTGAATGCCCGCTCAGACAGTACGCTGGAGGGAGGGCAAGATAGTAACTCCAGCGCATACTGAGCGAGCTCACGGCAGGTGTCCAGCCTGGCAACCCAGTACTCCATGGGGTCGCCGGTGGTCATGCTGTCAGAAGCACCGACCGACCCCATGTAGTCTGCCACCATGCGGGCCAGCCGCTGGTGGTGACTGATGCTGCTGCTGCTGGTACTGGGTCGCGCAGACCTGGTAGAAGAGCCTCATCTCACCCAGAAGGTCACCTGCTCGGCTGGTGCTGGTGGTGCTGCTAGTGCCAGCCGCCTGCTGGGTGAGATGGGCGGGAGAACTGGAGCTTCAGGCCGAGGGTTTGCCTCTTCCAGCCGGGTGGATAAGACAGGCCCGCAATTTTTCGAGACGGGCCTGCCTCCGGCTGGCTGGGATGAACTGCTCCAGTTTCCCTTGCAGCGAGGGTCTAAAAGGGTGGCCAACCAAATGTCTTCCCTCTCCTTAAAATTTTTGATCCGGGGTCCCTCCGGAGGCATCGCAGCATATGGGCAGCCATGGGGAAGAGCACAGCCCGCTGTGACTCTTCACGACTGCCCGGGACCATGACCTCTTGGTCCTCCTGCTGCTCATGCTGCTGCTCCCGGTCGGAGATGCCCCACCTCGGACTAACGGTGCCCCCAGCACCGGCTCTCCCTCCTGACCAGGCCCAGACTCCTGGACATACACTGATTCCTCCTCCTCCTCATCCTCCTCGTCCTGGGCCTGGTCCTGGTGGAGCAAGGCCGCCTCATCTTGCTCCACCAAGGCACTCTCCCAGCTTCGAGCAGGCGATCTAGTGTCCTGTCCAGCAGGAACACTAGGGGAGCACGTCATTCAGACCGACATGCTCCGCGCTGACCATCTTTGTCGCCTGCTCGAATGGGGCCAGCACGTGGCAGACCTGCTGTATCTGCCCCCACTCCGCATTGGTGATGTAGGGGAGTGGGTGTGATGGCCCTGAAGTGCCTAGGTCCAGCAGGTATTCCCTCACCGCCCGTCGCTGCTCCCACAACCTCTCCAGCATGTGGAGGGTGGAGTTCCACCGCGTCACACTGTCCACAATCAGCCTGTGGTGGGGCAGGCTGTTGTCCCTCTGTAGTTTGGACAGGGACGCGGCGGCAGTTGGGGAGCTGTCTGAAGTGGCTGGCAATCCTACGTACCCTCAGCACAATGTCACTCAACCCTGGGTACGCACGAAGGAACTTCTGTACCACTAGGTTGAGGACATGTGCCATGCAGGGCACGTGGGTCAGACTGCCAGCATGAAGGGCGGCGAGTAGGTTGCTGCCGTTGTCACAGACAACCATACCTGCTTGGAGCCTTCGGGTGTCAGCCACTTCTGAACCTGAGCCTGTAGTGCGGACAGAACATCAGGTCCAGTGTGTCTCTGGTCCCCTAAGCTCACAAGCTGGAGCACGGCCTGGCAGCGGACGTGCCCCACACTTGCGTAGCAACGGGACGCTTGCTGGGGGCTCAGCAGCTGTGGAGACAGTGGCTTGCGGGAGAGCAGCAGTTCTCCCTGGACACCCCGGGCGGCACCACAAAATCAGATGCCGCCAATCCCTCCCCGGCGCCTCGGAGGGACACCCAATGGGCTGTGAAGCTTATATAGCGTCCCTGCCCATGCCTGCTGGTCCAGGCATCCATTGTGAGATGCACCCTGTCGCTGACAGCATGATCCAGCGACAGGGATACATTCCGCACAATGTGCTGGTGAAGGGCAGGGACGCCGGTCCTGGCAAAATAATGGCGGCTGGGGACACGCCATCTGGGTTGGGCCTGCTCCAACATCTGCCTAAATGGATTGCTATCCACCAGATTGTAAGGCAGCAGATGTTGGGCGATAACCCTTGCCAGGAGCCCATTGAGTGAACGCACGTGACGGTCCCCGGGGCGTAGGGCGCGGTGCGCTCAAAAGCATCTGGAATAGATGGCTGGCGCCGGACGGCAGAGGAGGGTGCAGTGGAGGCAGAGGTATGGCTGCCGGTACCAGTACCTCTATTAGAGGGAGCGGGGAGTGGGAATGAGTTGCTGGAACGGGTTGGGGTGGCTGCAGTACAGTGGCAGGAGCTGCTGTCTCCCGCACACTGCTGGTGGCGCTGCTGCTTTGACCACCCCGCATCTGTTCCCACTCCCGCCAGTGGTTGACTCGGATGTGCTGGTTGAGGGCCGTGGTACCCAGCCGAGCCAAAGATCTCCTCTCCTCACCCTGGCATTGCACAGCTTACAAATGCCAACTGTGACATCATCTGCTGCCAGGGTGAAGTAAGCCCAAACAGGCGACTTCCGCACCGACCTCCTGTCAGATGGAGTGGTGCTGGCTTGCGCCTGTTCGGGCTCGGTGCGCACAGGTGGAGCTGGCTGCTGCTGCCTACTCCTGCTGCCATTACCAGTGGAGCCCCTGACACTGGGCTCCCTGGTGACCTGGCGCACCATTTGCCTCGGGTGCCTACCTTCATCGGTGCTGCCGTCACCTGACAAAGGAGGTGGCACCCATTCGGGGTCACCCTCCTCTTCACCCCCTGATATGTCAGACCCAAGGCCAACCTGTGGTGGACTGACGGGAACAGCTGACATGGAGCCCCTGACCGGGCTCCGCTGTCCCTTGCTGGCGCCTGGGTCTGAATAGGTGCAGGGGTTGTGTGGCTAACACCACCTGCACCAGTTGGAAGGGATCTCATAGGGGATTTATAGGCCCCTCCTCCTCCTCATCCCCAATCCCTTCCAACAGGTCCTGCCCATCCTCAGGGCTGAACACTAATTCCGCCTCCTGCATTGCCTCCCCCAAGATGTCCCTCTCAGTCTCAAAGTCTTCAAACATGAGAGGGGACAATTCTTGGGAGCTGGGGGTTGGTTCTACAGGAGGCGGTGTGCTGCAGTTGCTGGCAGCTGGGGGAGAGGACTCCGTGGCACTCGAATCGGCCACGAGAGCCAAGACAGCCTCTGTATCCTGGGAAGTTATGGGCTGGCTGCCACTTGCGAAAAAGTCACGGATCAGGCGGACACCCCTGCCACCTGCGCCTGCCTGTCTGTGACTTGATGAGCGGCCCCGTGCTGGGAGTGGTTCAGCGCGGGAACCAACTCCCCTGTTACCCCGACCACGCCCACGACTGCCTGCACTCATACTGGGGATGAGGGGAAAACTTTATTGGGGTGGGGACGATGGGTGAAAAAAAGAAAGGACGAAAACTGTAACACACGACACTAAACACGTAAAACTATCAAAACTAAGACTAAACTAACAGACACAATTTTTTTTTTTTTTTTTAACTGAGGACTGACAAAACTACACTAAACACAAAAAAAACGTAAAACTTTAAAACTTTTTTTTTTTTTTTTTTTTTACCTAAGACAGACACTAACTGACACAGAGACTAAAAACGTTTTTTTATTAACGGATGACTAACAAAACTACACTAAATGCAAAACACTTAAAACGTACACTCAATATTTAACCTGACACAAACAGTAACTGACACACAGAGACTACAAGACGGGGTTTTCTTAACGTAAGACAGAAAAAACTACACTAAACACGTAAACCTATAACCTTTTTTTTTTAAGTTTTTTGTTTTTAAACCTAAGACAGACACTAACTGACACACAGACAAAAAAAAAGTTTTTTTCTTTAACGGAGGACAGACAGAACTAGACTAAACAAAGACCCCTTAAGGACATAGGACGTATGGGTACGCCCTAATGTCCGAGTCCTTAAGGACACAGGACGTACCCATACGATCGCTGCAAACCGCAGGTCAATTCAGACCTGCGGTTTGCAGCGGTTTTAGCGATCTCTGATCCCGCGGTCTGTGACCGCGGGGATCAGAGAGTTAGCTGCCCCAAAGATAATCATTTAACCCCCTGCAGCCCCCAATCTTGTTATGGCGGCGGGGTGCAGGGAGTGGTTGCGGCGGCGGTAGGCGGTGCGGGAGGCGGGCGGTGCGGCAGGCGGGATCGCAATAGTGATCCCCGCCCGCCTCCCTTGTAATAATTCCCTGGTGTCTAGTGGTTCTATCAGAGTGCCAGCACATTGCTGGCACTCTGATAGAAACGGCTGGCATCTGTGCTGCAGATGCCAGCCGTTTAACCCCTTCTTACCGCGGTCCGGACGGACCGCGGTATGGAAGGTGTTAACAGGGAGGAGCTCCCTCCCTCTCCCATCGGGGATGCTGTGCCTATGCAGCCCCCCAGGATGGGATCGCAGAGGAGGGAGCTCCCTCCTCCTCATCCATCACCCACTGCTCTCTAATGGCAGTGGGTGATGGTTACTATGGCAGCAGGACGCTTTCAGAAGCGTCCTGCTTGCCATGGTATAGGTAACTCTGGTCAGACTTCTGCTAAAGGCAGAAGTCTGACCAGACTGTGAAAAGTAAAAATACAGTGCAGTACACTATATGGTGTACTGTACTGTATTATATAGACACTCAGATCCACTGGATCTACAAGAACCAAGTGGGTCTGAGTCCCAAAAAATGTAAAAAAGTGAAAAAAAGTAAAAATAAGAAAAACACAAACCACTGAATAAAAAGTAAAAAAAAATACACTACACATATTAGGTATCGCCGCGTCCGTAAAAAACAGCTCTATAAAAATATCACATGACTGAACCCCTCAGGTGAACGCCATAAAAAAAAAAACCCAAAAATGGTGTAAATAGGCCATTTTTGGGCACCTTACATCACTAAAAGTGTAATACAAAGCGATCAAAAAGGCGTATGCCTCCCAAAATAGTACCAATCTAACCGCCATCTCATCCCGCAAAAAATGAGTCCCTTCATAAAACAATTGCCCAAAAATAAAAAACTATGCCTCTCAGACTAAAACATGATTTTTTTGTTTCAAAAATGCTTTTTAGTGTTAAATGTAAAAAATTTAAAAAAGTAGACATATTGGGTATCTCCACGTCCGTAAGAATCTGCTCTATAAAAATATCACATGACCTAACCCCTCAAGTAAACACTGTAAAAAAAAAAAAAAAACTTTGTCAAAAGCCATTTTTTGTCACCTTACAACACAAAAAGTGTAATAGCAAGCGATCAAAAAGTCATATGACCCCTAAATAGTGCCAATCTAACCGCCACCTCATCCCGCAAAAATTATACCCAACCTGAGATGATCGCCTAAAAACTGAAAAAAATATGGCTCTCAGACTATGGAGACAATAAAACATGTTTTTTTGTTTCAAAAGGATATTATTGTGTAACACCAAAATAAATAAAAAAAGTATACATATTGGGTATCGTCGCGTTCGTAACGACCTGCTCTATAAAAATATAACATGACCTAACCCTCAGGTGAACTCCGTAAACATAAAAAATAAAAACGTTGTAAAAAAAGTCATTTTTTTGTCACCTTACATCACAAAAAGTGTAATAGCAAGTGATCAAAAGGTCATATGCACCCCAAGATAGTATCATTCAAACCGCCATCTCATCCCGCAAAAATGAGCCCCTACATAGGACAATCGCAAAAAAAAAACAAAAAACTATGGCTTTCAGAATGTGGAGACGCTAAAAATCATTTTTCAAAAATGCTTTATTATGTAAAACTGAAACAAAAACCCCCAAAAGTAGTCATATTTGGTATTGTCGCGTCCGTAACAACCTGCTCTATAGAAATAGCACACAATCTAACCTGTCAGTTCAACGATGTAAATAACAAAAAATACAAAACTGTCCCAAAACAGCTATTTTTTTGCAAATTATCCATTTTAATCCATTTTTCCAGTAACAAAGCAAGGGTTAACAGCCAAACAAAACTCAATATTTATTGCCCTGATTCTGTAGTTTTCAGAAACACCCCATATGTGGTTGTAAACTACTGTATGGCCAAACGGCAGGGCGTAGAAGGAAGGGAACGCCATATGGTTTTTGGAAGCCGGATTTTGCTGGACTGTTTTTTTTGAGACTATGTCCCATTTGAAGCCCCCGATGCACCCCTACAGTAGAAACTCCAAAAAAGTGACCCCATTTTTTGAAACTACGGGATAAGGTGTCAGTTTTGTTGGTACTATTTTAGGGTAAATATGATTTTTGGTTGCTCTATATTACACTTTTTTGAGGCAAGGTAACAAAAATTGAAATTCTGAAATTTCATCTCCATTTGCCAATAACTCTTGTGGAACACCTAAAGGGTTAACAAAGTTTGTAAAATCAGTTTTGAATACCTTCAGGGGTGTAGTTTCTTAGATGGAGTCACTTTTATGGAGTTTCTACTCTAGGGGTGCATCGGGGGCTTCAAATGGGACATGGTGTCAAAAATCCAGTCCAGCAAAATCCGCCTCCAAAACCCATATGGCGTTCCTTTCCTTCTGCGCCCTGCCGTTTGGCCATACAGTAGTTTAGGACCACATATGGGGTGTTTCTGCAAACTACAGAATCGGGGCAATAAATATTGAGTTTTGTTTGGCTGTTAACCCTTGCTTTGTTACTGGAAAAAATGGATTAAAATCAAAAATTTTCCAAAAAATCGAAAATTTTATCTTTTCCAAAATTTTCGAAATGTTATCTTTATTTGCCATTAACTCTTGTGGAAAACCTAAAGGGTTAATGACATTTGTAAAATCAGTTTTGAGTACCTTCAGGGGTGTAGTTTCTAGAATGGGGTCATTTTTGGGTGGTTTCTATTATGTAAGCCTCGCAAAGTGACTTCAGACCTGAACTGGTCCCTAAAAAGTGGGTTTTTGAAAATTTCTGAAAAATGTCAAGATTTGCTTCTAAACTTCTAAGCCTTGTAATGTCCCCAAAAAATGAAATGGCATTCCCAAAATAATCGATACATGGAGTAGACATATGGGGAATGTAAATCAATAACTTTTTTTGGCAGTATTACTATGTATTCTAGAAGTAGAGAAATTGAAACTTGGAAAATTGTAAATTTTTCAAAATTTTTGGTAAATTTGGTATTTTTTATAAATAAAAATGAAATTTTTCGACTTTATTTTACCACTGTCATAAAATACAATATGTGACAAAAATCAATCTCAGAATGGCCTGGATAAGTAAAAGCGTTTTAAAGTTATCACCACATAAAGTGACACTGGTCAGATTTCCAAAAATGGCCTGGTCCTTAAGGTGAAATAGGGCCGTGTCCTTAAGGGGTTAAACTAAACACAGACACTAACTTAGACTAAAACACTTTTTAAAATTAACAAACAATGGAAAAAAAAAAATACACTAACTGGACGGACACTAACTGACAGACAAAACAGACAGATAGACCCTACACTATACTATATAAGTAACTAACCTAAACTACACCCTGCCCTGAAAAATTTAAACTTTAGTTTTCCCTAACTGTAGCCCTAATACCTAACCTAAACTATCAAGCACTATCTATCTATCTATCTATCTATCTATCTATCTATCTATCTATCTATCTATCTATCTATCTAACAGCTACCTACCTAACTCAATGCCCTACACTTAACCCTGCACTGAACCCTATCTGCTACACTAGGCCCTAACACTAACTATGTTTTTCTCCTAACTCTACTAAACTACCTCAAATTATTTCGACCCTATCAGCTATAAAACTAAACTACACTATTCCTAATCACTACTTGAAACTAACTAACTAGAATATTATAAATTAAATCAAGATTATATAAAACGCACAGCAGACAAAATAACACAGCTCCAAGCTCCAACAATTCCAACACCACAAAATGGCTGCTGGGTGATGTCGTCACTTATATAGTGAAGGGGTAGTCTAGTTTCCTATTGGTTGCTAGGGATGTTGCTAAGTTGTGACAAAGCCTTCTCATTGGCTATTCAAACTAGGAGAAGGGAGGGAAAATGATAATGATGAGTCACCACATACATTGTAGATAAAAAAAAAAAAAAATTCGCATGGAGAGAATATATCACTATATTCTACATATTCGAAAATTCAAACAAACAAAACCTGTACGAAAATAGCTTGATGCCCCTAAGCAGTTACAAAAATGCAAATATTGCATTCTAAATGACTCTAATTACTGAATACTGATGTATAATTTTCCTCTTTACTGTATTTTTATGTCATGCGAAAATTCGGCAATTACATATGCGCGTGAATCGGATCGCATAAGGGCAGTATACTATTAGGTTGGCTGGCTTGTTGGGGCGAATATAGAGAAGATAGCGAATATGCTACTATATTCGCAATATTCGTCTATTCAAGTAGACCAACCAACCCATTGAATGAACACAATATCATACTGCCCTTGTGCGGTGCGATTCACGCGCATATGTAATTGCCGAATTTTCGCATGATGTAAAATACAGTTTCCTACATAAAGAGGCAAATTATACATCACAGTCTGTGATGTATAATTTGCCTCTTTATGTAGGAAACTGTATTTTACGGCATGCGAAAAATCGGCAATTACATATGCGCATGAATCGGATCGCACAATGCCAGTATACTATTAGGTTGGTCTGCTGGGTCGAATAGACGAAGATAAAGAAAATAGCGAATGTAGTGCTATATTCGCAATGTTCGTCTATTCGAGTAGACCAACCAAGACAACCCATGAAATGAACCTAATAGTATATTTCCCTCATGCGGTGCGATTCACGCGCATAGGTGATTGCCGATTTTTCGCATGATGTAAAATACAGTTTACTACAAGAAGAGGCAGATTATAGATCACAGTAACAATTCTCATAACTGATTTCTAATTGTCCTCTGTATGTAAGATAGTTTGTGTAGTGCGAAAAATCGACAATTACATATGCGCGTGAATCGCACAGCATAAGGGCAGTATACTATTAGGTTGGCTTGTTGGGTCGAATATAGAGAAGATAGCGAATGTAGTGCTATATTCGCAATATTCGTCTATTCGAGTAGACCAAGATAACCCATTGAATGAACACAATATCATACTCTAATGCTGTGCGATTCACGCGCATATGTAATTGCCGTTTTTTTCGCACTACACAAACTATCTTACATACAGAGGACAATTGTAAATCAGTTATGAGAATTGTTACTGTGATCTATAATCTGCCTCTTCTTGTAGTAAACTGTATTTTACATCATGCGAAAAATCGGCAATCACCTATGCGCGTGAATCGCACCGCATGAGGGAAATATACTATTAGGTTCATTTTATGGGCTGTCTTGGTCGTCTAGGTCATAAGATCTAAGTAGAATTCGCATTGCGATTAATATAACCTGTAATGCTTGCATAGCGAATTCAACTTAGAGCTGGGTTCCTAAATGGTTGGCAATGGCTTACTAGAATATTACGATTATAACGAATTCACGAATATAGCACTATATTCACAATCTTCGTTATATCCCAGCAAGTAGCAAGTTCAACCAACCATTTGGAGCTCAGCTCAAAGTTTAATTCGCGATGCGAGTATGTTTTCGCATCGCGAATTAAACTTTGAGTTGAGCTCTTAACGGTTGCATTGCTATAATTGACGAAGATTGAGGATATAGCGCTATATTCTCAATCATCTTCTAGCAACAACCATGAGGATTGGAACTCAGATCCAAGTTTAATTCGCGATGCGAACATATGCGCGCATTGAGAATTAACGTCAGAGTTGAGTTGATGGATTCCCATTTACAATGAACACATAATTCCTTCCTGCTTAACTTGCTTGTGGGCCAATGACTCATTGGCCCACAAGAAAGAAGCAGGGACAAGTCCTGTTTTCGCTTTTCAGATATTGGAAAATGACGAATATTCGAATTAGCGAATATATAGCATCTAAATATTCGCGAATTCTCGAAGTTGCAATATTCGCGATAAAAATTCGCAATTCGAATATTCGCGCTCAACACTAGTTATGAGATGTAGGTGAGTCCCAGATACACCACAAGCTGCATACATTCAGATACCTAAAAAAAAAAAAAAACTGGGTCTCCATAGGATTACCAACAATATTTACAGAAATATTTTGAAAGAAAAAACAAGAAAGGGACAAAATGAAAAAAACACATTATATAGAAATATGTAGATGGTTTTTAAGAGGGGATTGAAGGGTTCTATTAGGCTGGGGACACACCTAGGCGTTTCTGAATCGCGCGTATGACGCGCGTATGACGCGCGTTTTACGCGCGTTTTTGGATGCGCGTTTTTGTAACTAAGAAACGCGCGTCATACGCGCGATTCAGTGATTCTCCCCTATGGCAACATTGTCCATAGGCGCGTTAAAACGCCCAAAAGAAGCTCATGTACTTGTTTGGGCGTTGGGCGTTCTACAGCGCGTTCAAACGCGCTGTAAAACGCCCAAATGTGAACCATGCCCATAGGGATGCATGGCTTTTCACATGTTGAGCGTTTGTCAGCGCGTTTGAACGCGCTGAAAAACGCTCAGGTGTGTTCCCAGGGTTAGAGTTCAAAGTCTATTTTGCATATTAGCTTTCAATTCCAATACTATCTATACATCAGTACATCACGCGCACAGGAACACAGACACTGGGTTCAGACCTGAGCGTTTTTGAAACGCGCGTTTTACGCGCGTTTTTGTTGCGCGGATTTTAGCGCGTTTTTGCAAATAGGAAACGCGCGTCATACGCGCGTTCGTGATTCTGGAGACCAATAGAAAAAGGCATATCTACACCTTAACGCGGGTTTTACGCGCGTTCCCATTGAAGTCTATGGGATGAAAAGCGCAACAAACGCCCAAAAAAATGCTCCTGTTTTTACGCGCTGTAAAACGCTCAAGTGTGACCCACTCCCATAGGGATGCATTGGTTTTCATGTGTTGAGCGTTTTACAGCGCGTTTGAACGCGCTGTAAAACGCTCAGGTGTGAACCTAGGGATAGGGTTTCATAAGACCTAAGTGTTTTGCCCACATATAGCCTTGACTGTAGCTGGCTAAACCATGTGTTACTCTGTGTTTGTTTAATTTAAACATAATGTTATTGGATTAGGACTATATATGTCTCACTAGATCATGATATATTCTAATCATTGGTCAGATGGGTCAATTGGTCTGAATGGACAGATGTTGGTCAGATAATCTGTTTTGTGCAATACAGACGCTGCTAGCCGTTGCTGAAACCGAACCATCCCAGAAATCACCATATAACTAGCGTATGACACCGCTGTTATTGCATGCTGTGTTTCCTCTGTAACATGGAGAGGAGCGATCAAAATCCCATCACTCGTCCCCATACAGGACTGCAAACTGCCCGAGAAGAATGCTATTGGACGCTGCGTTTTTTCTGGCTAATATGTTGCCCAAAAAAACGGAAGCAATGTGATGGTACAGTGCCTCTCTGGGATACTGTAATCTACTTCCTTGACTAGAGTTCTCTGAGGAGAAATGTCTGAAGAGAAATTGTGCAGCCAATTTTGAAGGATGCACTGCATGTGACAGGCTTGCATTCAGTAAGGACACAAACAAATCTCGTGACAGGAGTTTATAGTCACACCTGACATGTAAAATATCAATGAACAGTATAAGGCCTCATGCACACAAATAGTTTTTATTTCCGTGTTCGTTCCATTTTTATTTATTTTTTAATCCATTCACACAATGTATGCTATTACATGCAACAATCGTGGAAAGGAGAGATCATCATGCTATTGTTCATCCCCATAAGGGCTCATTCCCATGGGCGTATGGAGCCCATGCCCAAGCCTTAGACCGCAGCTTGCGGTCCTTAATGGCCAGGCACCTACCATGTGCCAGCCGCAAGGGGATTGCGGCCCAATTCACTTGAATGGGTCCGCGATCCCTCCGTTCCGCAAAAAGATAAGGCATGCTCTATCTTTTTGGGTGCAGAAGGACAGAACGGAACACCGGAAAGCACTCCGTAGTGCTTCCGTAATATTCCGTTCCTCATCTCCGGATTTGCGGACCCATTGAAATGAATGGGTCTGCATCCGTGATGCGGAAACAGCACCGTGCCCGTATATTGCGTACCCGCAAATGCGGTCCACAACACAGGCACCATGCGCCCATGGGAATGAGCCCTAAAGGACAGCAAAGTGCCTGAGATAACTGTTATTGGATGCTGCAGTTTTTTGGCTAATATCTTGACCCCCCCCAAAAAAATAAAAAAAAAACGGAAGCAATGTCATGGTATACTGTAATCTACTTCCTTGACTAGAGTTCTGTGAGGAGAAATGTCTGAAGACAAATTGTGCAGGACATTTTTGAAAGATGCACTGCACAGGGGCGTAACTATAAGGGAAGCAGGGAAAGCGGCTGCTTTGGAGCCCTTACCCCCTTCTGGCGTACACACAATCCATGGGGCCCCAGTGCGAAACTGATCCATGGGGCCCCCTCCCCGTCACGTCGCCCCCCCCCCCCCCCAATTTCTGAGAGCGCTGCTAATGGCCATTTCAGCCCCAGTTTACTACTAAAATTATTTTGGCTAAATAAAGTATATTACAAAAATGTAACCTATCACTTGCCATTTCCGTGCGGCTAATCCGCTGCGTGAATGAGTGCCAAGCCCCGCTCCAGACAGCAGAGAACAGAGCACTAACAGGATTGATAATGCTCTGTGCCTCTCTGTGATCTTTTAACTACAAAATCACGGTGACAACTTTATCTCACTGTGATTTTGTAGTAAAGATCACAGAGAGGCACAGAGCATTATCAATCCTGTTAGTGCTCCGTGTCTCTGCTGTTCGGAGCGAGGCTTGGCACTCTTTCACACAGCAGATTACCCGTACAGGATGTTAAAGAGCCCTAACCCCAATGCATGACTACACTCACACAGTCCTAACTAATAAAATCTGGTCCTACCTCATCCAGGGTGTCGCTGGTGTCGGCGTGATGTCCGCTGGATCCAGAACAAGGTCCCTGTGGTGAGAAAAAAGAATAATTACATAAGGAAGGGATGGCGACTGACCCTGTGAAATCCCCAGCAGGGGCGCTGTGCTGGCCTTTAAGACTCAGCCATGCCAATATATAGAAGGGTAATCTAGTGCTACCACACAGTACTAATGCCCACCTTGAGGCCCCTCACAGTACTAATGCCCACCTTTGTTCCTGTAACAGTAGGTATACTCAGATATGTGCCCCCTCACAGTAGTTATGCCCAGTTATGTGTCCCCTCACAGTAGTAATGCCAAATATGTGTCCCCTCACAGTAATATGCCCAGATATGTGCCCCCTCACAGTAGTAATGCCAAATATGTTCCCCTCTCACTGTAGTAATGCCAGATTATGTGTCTCCTCACAGTAATATGCCCAGATATGTGCCCCTTCACAGTAATAATGCCCAGATTATGTGTCTCCTCACAGTAATATGCCCAGATATGTGCCCCCTCACAGTAGTAATGCCCAGAATATGTGTCCCCTCACAGTAGTAATGCCAAATATGTGCCCCCTCACAGTAGTAATGCCAGATTATGTGTCCCCTCATAGTAATATGCCCAGATATGTGTCCCCTCACAGTAGTAATGCCAAATATGTGCCCCCTCACAGTAGTAATGCCAGATTATGTGTCCCCTCACAGTAATATGCCCAGATATGTGCCCCCTCACAGTAGTAATGCCGAATATGTGCCCCCTCACAGTAGTAATGACCAGAATACGTGCCCCTTCACAGTATTTATGCCCAGTTATGTGCCCCCTCAAAGTAGATATGCCCAGATATGTGCCCCCCTCAGAGTGGTTATGCCAGATTATGTGCCCCTTCAAAATATTTATGCCCAGATATGTGCCCCCTCACAGTAGTTATGCCACATTATGTGTCCCTCAAATTAGATATGCCCACATATGTGCCCCCTCACAGTAGTTATGCTTTCATATGTGCCCCCTCAATCCTCATAGTTATGCCTTCATATGTGCCCCCCTCACAGTAATGCCTGATTAGGTGCCCCCTCAAATTAGTTAGCCCCCCCCCCCATCTTGCCCTTTGCCCCCAGTCTGCAGCCTTAGAAAAAAAAACAAAACCTACTTACCTTCTTCCCTGATGACAGGCTCCCTCACTCATCTCGGTGCTGGCTGTGCTGAAGGCAGATTCCCGGGTCTTCAGATCTCCTCCCACAGCCAGCAGCGCGATCTGGGGCCAGCAGGGGAGCTCCTGAGCTGTGAAGAGCAGTGAAGCAGGGATGAAAGAGGTTTCCCTGCTTCACTACGGAACAGAAATGCCGACCAGCCGGGTGTGTGAGTAAGTGAGTGCGCGCTCCCCCTACATTATACATGTAATGGAGCGCTCTGTACTTTGTGCTGGGCCCCGTCAGAGCGCTCCATTACATGTTAGTACAACATGATTTAGGGTAGCTTGCTGGCCTGGGGTGGGTCCACAGGCGGCCGGGCCCCTGGAGTGCCGGGCCCGGTCGCAACTGCGACCCCTGTATGTACGCCACTGTGTGGGGCCCAGTCATTTCTAGTTACGCCACTGGCACTGCATGTGACAGGCTTGCATTCAGTAAGGACAAAAAAAAATCTCCTGACAGGAGTTTATAGTCACACCTGGCATGTCAAAGGCAAACATTCATAGTCTGACATTTTGGAGGGAAAAATCAAGATTCTTCCCTCCAAACTGTATTCTGCCATAGGTCTTATGCCTCATTCACACGTCAGTGTTTTGGTCAGTGATTTAAATGAATGATTGTGAGCCAAAATCAGATGCAGCTCTAAACACAGAACAGGTGCAGCTTTTTCCCTTACACTGGGTTCAGACCTGAGCGTTTCTAAGACGCACGTTTTACGCGCGTTTTAGTCGCGCGTTTTTATGCGCGTTTTTGGCAATAGTAAACGCGCGTTAAACGCGCGTTCCCATTGAAGTCTGTGGGAGGAAAAGCGCGACAAACGCCCAAAAAAACGCTCCTGAACGAGCTTATGCATCGGGCGTTTTACAGCGCGTTTTTACGCGCTGTAAAACGCTCAAGTGTGAACCACTCCCATAGGGATGCATTGGTGTGAACCCAGGGTTATACCTTATATCTGTGGAGGCTCCAATCCTGGTTTTGGCTCACAATCCCTGATGGAAATCACTGACCAAAACACTGACGTGTGAATGAAGCTTTAGGCCCTTGCAATTACACTGCAAATGAAGAACATATTTCCATAGTGTGTGTGTGTGTTTTTATTGTTTTTTTTTCCGTTTTCCACAGCATACAGCATTCAGTTAAATACCAATGAACAGTATACGGCCTCACGCACACAAACAAATTTTCTTTTCGTGTCCATTCCATTTTTTGCGGACCTTACACAGGACTTTTTATTTAATTGGGTCCTTAAAAAAAACAAAAAAACAAGAAAAAAAAAAAAACACCCAAGTTTCTCCGTTTGCATTCCATTTCCGTATGTCTGATCTGCCAAAAAAGAGAACATGTCATATTAAGAGAACATGTCATAGTATAGTACTGTTCTATTAGGAGCCAGCCGTTCCATTCCACAAAATACCGAATGTAGATGGATTTTATCTGTACTTTTTGCAGATCCGTATTTTTGGCAGACCACAAAATACATACGGTTGTGTGCATGAGGCCTAAGGCCTATATTATACCAACAGATTAAGGCCTCATTCACATTAAATTTTGTCAGTGATATGTGCTGTCTGAATTTTCTCCGGACAGCACATGTACCTATTGATTTAAATGTGTCTGTTCGCACCAGTATTTTTTTAATCTTCTGAAACATTCATAGTTTCACAGTTTGGAGGGAAAAATCTAGATGCTTCCCTCTACAATATATTCTGCTTTAGCCCCTTGCATTTACACTGCAAATAAACCCAGATATATCCATAGTACGTGGGTATAAAATATCACTTTATAAAAATTTTTCTTTATTTGCATATTTATTTATTTTTTGCTGCTGTTGACCCTTGTCAGTCAGATTATGAGCATAGAAACAACCATATTCTTCTGTCAGTTGCTGCTGTGGCTGACTGGTAATTGCTAGGCTATGTAATAGAGCACTTTGGATTTGAATCCTCAAAGGGGCCATCATATTTTTTCTTCAGACACCTTCCTATTCCTTCCACATTTAACCATTAATGACGGCCTATAACCTTTTTATAGTCAGAATTATGTTTTCATCAACGCTGATCAATGTTGCTGGATTCTTTAAGTTCTCTGCAAACTTGCTGCGGAGAGACACATGTCCAATGACTGTTTGTCTCCCAGAGCAGAAATATTTCATCTCACAGTTTGCTTCCTGTGGCAAAAACACACCCTCCTAACCCATAGAATCATCGACAGCCATCTTGTTTTTTTCCCTGAGGGGTCAGATTTCCCAGTGAGGTTAGGTTAAGTGACCATGTCAGGTGCACAGTAAGCTAAACCTCGGTTTACCTGGTTAGTCTATTCCAGTTATAACCTGTAGGTGGCAGCACTGAAATTTGATTAAAGAGGTTTCTGTTCTGAATAATGGTACTAATCCCATAGTGGTAAACACCTTTTAAAGAGGCTTTGTCACCAGGATCCACATCCACCCAATTGAAGCAGACATACTGCTTGGTAGGGTTCATCCTGTTGAGCAAAACCATAACTTTCTTGGTATGCTTTAGGTGCTCTTGCGAATACCCCCAATGGGCTCTGCAGACTACCCCATCCCCTCCCAGCTCCCTTGACTGATAGGGCTAAGCATGCTGAGGCCAGAGCATAGCCCAAGAGGCTTTGTCACCAGGATCAAACCTAGAGAAGCAACCCTGTGGCTAAAACACACCTTCCTAACTCACAGAATAATCGACAGCCATCTTGTTTTTTTTTTTTTTTCCCCTGAGGGGTCAGATTTATACATTTATATAACTACTAAGAAGTGGAGAAGGACCTTTGGTGATGTCATGAACCATGTGACCCATGCAAAAAGCCAAGAAGTTTGAAGAACCTGTGGTGATGTCATCATTATATGACCAGAGCAGATACCTGGTGAAAGATCTGTGGGATGTCGCTTTGAGGGGGATCAACTTCTGTTTGGTGCCTTGAGGAGAGGTTAATGGTGTCCTTGGTTACCCAATATAACGTTCTCTAAAAGCTGGGGAGTTGTAGTTGTGTTCTATTATATCCTTCTCCATGTAATTTCAACTTATGCACTAGTACAGGGATGCTCAACCTGCGGCCCTCCAGCTGTTGTAAAACTACAACTCCCATGATGCCCTTCTGTAGAATGAAAGCTGTAGACTGTCAGGGAATGATGGGAGTTGTAGTTTTGCAACAGCTGGAGGGCCGCAGGTTGAGCATGCCTGCACTAGTACATTCTGGTAATGATGGGACTTGTAGTTCTCTCCTTTTATTCTAACCCTCTCTGTATACTGATGCCCCATAATTAGTGTTGAGCGAACGTGTTTTTTAAAAAGTTTGGGTTCGGGTTATTGAAGAATCCCGTTATGTATTCCGTTACCACGGACCATAATGGCATTTGAAATCAATAACGTATCATGCCCTATAACAAACTGATCTCAGGAGACCAACTACAAAAAACACTGCAGAGCCTCACTTAAGAGTCTCAACACAGCAATCCGAAGTGCAAAGCTTCCTAGGAAACAGGAATATGCAAAATAAATGTGGAGCCCCAGTTATGGGTCTACAACACAATGAAAGCCAGATATCCCTCAAAGGAAGGAAAACCAAGCAAGGGGTGTCTCCATTACAGAGATCACCAAATCCACCATATTAAGTGGCCCCTATGCCAGAATCGTACACCACACTCATGAGGGCAGCGCCTGAAACAGCTGTGTGTGGATGGATACCTGGCTTAGGTTTTCCCGTCATATCCTTAAAGCTTGTAAAAAGCGGGATCTTGACATAGGGGCCACTTAATATGGTGGATTTGGTGATCTCTGTAATGGAGACACCCTTGCTTGGTTTTCCTTCCTGAGGGATATCTGGCTTTCATTGTGTTGTAGACCCATAACTGGGGCTCCACATTGTTTTGCATATTCCTGTTTCCCAGGAGCTTTGCACTTCGGATTGCTGTGTTGAGACTCTTAAGTGAGGCTCTGCAGTGTTTTGTAGTTGGTCTCCTGAGATCAGCTATTGTTGTGTTTGTGTAGTCTCCGAGGCATTGTTCCTGGTTAGCCAGAATCCTGCTCCACACTGATGAGGAGCAACACCCTGAAACAGCTGTCTGTGGATGGATACCTGGCTTTCCTTGTTGTCCTACAGCAGCAGCACCCACGGGGATTTCTAATCCTCCTGAAAATGTAGGACAGGAGATGTCAATTAATCAATTTAATACAGCTCTTATAAAACTGCCTAACTTAATCCCTCCTATTGTGTTTTTCTGTCCTTCCTGGGAAAGGACATCCTTCTGGAGAAGGGGAGATGTTGGGAAGTATTTTGTATTTATTTATGAATCTTCCTTTCACTTAGTTATTTCTCTCAGGACCAGTGTCCTGTTGTTATATCATTCAGGAGACGCTAGTTCTGGCACTGCATTAATTGTATAGGGCTGTGGCTCTTAAGTTACTTACCGGGCAGTGTATCCCTCAGGTGGTTCCACCTCCCCCACTGGCGTGCGTGCGTGCCTCTTGTGCGTGTGCCGCCCAGCAGGGGGAGGGAGGTGAAGATAAAAGTTGCTGGCGTCCATCATTCAGTGCTGCTCTGCTGCGCTTTTGCCAGGCTTCCAGGAGAAATGTCTCACGGGTCTTAGGATAGAGGCCCCACTACAAGAAAGTCCGCTGGAAAGCGAAAACATATGTCTTGCAGATCAAGTACCACCCCACTGCCAGATGGCAGTGAATTTTATTTCTGCCTAAATTGCAGAGCTAATGACTTTCCTGTAGAGGATCAGTCCTTGTCTAATAAAGACATGTTATTATGGATGAAGGACTTTGTACATGATGGGTTTAAACAGCTCAAGGAGCAAAGCAAGTCCTGGGACTGAGGCCAAACACAGATCCTTGTGCTTGAAGCTAAGCAGCAGGTCTGTGGCTCATGGGAGACCAAGTGTGCCTTTGCTGATAAAGGTAAATCCCTTTCTTATGTTTCTAGGAAGAAGTGGTTTTCTTCCTTTCGCACAGCCAACAGAGGCACGGGACGCAGAAGATCAGATGGAGGAGAGACATCCGTGTCCCGAGGAGGTAGCTCTAGAGCAGGCATCCTCAAACTGCGGCCCTCCAGCTGTTGTAAAACTACAGCTCCCACAATGCCCTGCTGTAGGCTGATACCTGTAGGCTGTTCAGGCATGCTTGGAGTTGTAGTTTTGCAACAGCTGGAGGGCCGCAGTTTGAGGATGTCTGCTCTAGAGGAACCGCTACACAGCGGAGAAGAGGATGTGGAAGAGGAGCTCCACCCCCAGACGCAAGCTGGAGTTCTGACGCCAAAGGTATGCCTGTAGGGGGCAGATTGACCTACTTTCATATAGAATGGGAGAAGGTAGTAAAGGATCGATGGGTTGTAGATGCCGTAGGAAATGGCTATCGTATAGAGCTACACGCCAGGCCCCCAGACAGGTATGTCACAACACAAAGGTTAAAAGGTCAGAAACAATACCTAATAGAACAGGCTATAAAAGAGTTCATTCAGATGAATGTTCTGGAACCTGTTCCGGAAGAAGAGATCTTTCAAGGAGTCTATTCAAAGGTTTTCTTGTTCCAAAGCCTCAGATGAGGTGGAGAACTATTGTAGATCTAAGGTATCTCAACAGATTCATACGCAAGAAGAGATTCCGTATGGAGACAGTTCAGTCCGCGCTAAGTCTATTGGACCCAGGGGATTACCTTGCTACAATAGATTTAAAGGACGCGTATTTACACATCCCCATTCACAAGGGTTACCGAAAGTTCCTTCGCATAGCGGTCTTCTTAGGAGGACAACTACATCACCTGCAGTTACGTCTCTCCCGTTCGGGATTTCATCAGCCCCATTCACGTTCACAAAGGTGATAGCGGCAGTAGTAGCAGGCTTCAGAGAATTGGGAATAACAGTAATCCCATATTTGGACGACTGGCTGGTGAAGGGGTCGAGTGTGGAGATTCTCAACTCACATCTCCAGTTAATATTCGACAGACTCCAGTCTCTAGGCTGGTTAGTCAATACAGAGAAATCCAGTATCAGACCAGCCCAGCAGAAGCAGTTTCTGGGGTTTATCCTGGACACCAAGGCAATGACTGTTTCTCTTCCTATGAACAGGATGAATGTTCTGCACCAAAATATCCGATTGTTGAGACAGATCCGACCGATTTCCCTTCGTCAGATGATGAGGACGCTCGGTCTCATGACTGCTGCCAGCTAGGCAATTCCGTGGGCAAATTGGCACACGAGGCAGTTACAGTGGGAGATATTACAGAAATGGGACAGAGACAACAATTCTCTGGATCAAATGACAATAGTCTCAAAAGAGACAAGAAACTCCCTGAGGTGGTGGATGGCTGTGAACAATGGCAGGACGTTTGCCCTTCCCGTATGGACCGAAATCACAACCGATGCCTCAGCTACAGGTTGGGGTGCCCATATGAAGGGGCAGAGGGTGAAAGGAACTTGGACCCAGTAGAAAGACTGATGTCGTCAAATCTCAGAGAGATGAGAGCAGTCTACAATGCTCTAACGCAGTTCCACCCTATGGTCCGGGATCAAGCCATAAAGATAAAATCGGACAACAAAACCACCGTTGCGTACCTAAATCGCCAGGGAGGTACCAGATCCTTAGCCCTCCTCAAAGAGGCGGAACGGATCTTCAGATGGGCAGAGGCCAATATCAAACAGCTGTCAGCTGTATACATCAGAGGGAGGAGCAATATAGTAGCCGACAGACTAAGCCGCGACTTACCCCTTCCGGGAGAATGGTCATTGGACCCAGAAATATTTGTGCAGATCACGGCGCTGGGGTCGTCCTCAGATAGATCTAATGGCTACTCGGAACAATGCAAAGGTTCCTCTATTTTGCTCCCTATTCAAGGGGACAACCCCTGGATGCTGGATGCCCTCTCAGTCCCATGGGACTTCACGCTGGCCTACATATTTCCGCCCATACCTATGATCCCAAAGGTCTTGCAGAAGATCAGACGGGACCAGGTCTCAACAATCATAATCTGTCCATACTGGCCCAAGAGGGCATGGTTTGCCTCACTAATGGTGATGAGCAAGAACACCCTTTGGAAGCTCCCACAGATTCCGCACCTGGTGACTCAGGGCGACAGATGTTGTCCGCATTTACGCCACCTGCAGTTGACAGCATGGATGTTGACTGCCCCTTTTAATGCAAGAGGGCTTGTCCGAGGCAGTGATAAGAACCCTGCTACAATCCAGAGCAGGCTCTACAAATAGAGCTTATCTAAGAATCAAGAGAACCTTCAATCTTTGGTGCAGAAAGAATGGAGTACCATCTCAGACTCCTGCTACTCAGGATATTCTGAATTTTTTGCAGCAGGGGTTCGAGAAAGGCTTGAAACCTGGCACGATTAAAGTCCAGATATCAGCCCTATCAGCTGCATTGGAAAGGAGGTTAATCACAGGAGCCTCTAATACAGAGGTTTGTCAAGGCGGTAAGGAGACTTAAGCCACAAGTCATGGACCCAATCCCAAAGTGGGACCTCTGCGTGGTTCTAGATCAGCTTTGCAATGTTCCCTTTGAACCACTTCAAGAGTCAGAGATAAAGTTTTTGTCTATCAAGGTCTGTTTTTAGTGGCAATCACTTCAGCCAAGCGGGTGAGTGAAATCCAGGCCCTGTCATGTGCTGAGCCTTACACAATTTTTCTTCAAGATAAAGTATTGCTGAGGATTTTACCTTCCTTTCAACCGAAAGTTCCTTCTTTACGAATCTAAATCAGCAGATTGAGTTGCCTGCTTTTTTCCCGGATCCGACTTCAGAGGAAGAGTGTAGACTTCTACTCCCTGGATGTGGGCAGAGCATTAAAAATATATGTCCAGAGAACAGGACAGTTTAGGAAGACAGACCACCTGTTTATATCATATTCAGGGAAGAACAAGGGGAAAAACTAACAAAGGCCTCAATATCCAGATGGATACGAGAAGCTATCACTATCTGCTATGAACTTAATGGATCAGAAGCGCCAAAACCCATAAGGGCTCATTCCACGCGCGCTATAGCCACATCATGGTCAGAGAAAAGATCTGTCCCCATAGACCAGATCTGTAGAACAGCGTCCTGGAGCTCGTCCAATACGTTTGTGAAGCACTACAGACTGGATATGAGACAAACAGGAGAGATGGCTTTTGGCAGAGCGGTAATACAGTCCGCGGTATAATGGAGAGCCCTCCCTGTAGGATTACTTGCTAAATCCCCGTGGGTGCTGCTGCTCTAGGACGACAAGGAAAGTGTAATTTTTCTTACCGTAAATTCTCTTTCCTTTAGTCCAAAGCAGCAGCACATCTTACACCCAATAAAGTGATTGTTAAAACTTACCTTGAGTGCTTTTTGTATGACTGGAAGTTCAGTTGGAAGTACACAATAGGAGGGACTAAGTTAGGCAGTTTTATAAGAGCTGTATTAAATTGATTAATTGACATCTCCTGTCCTACATTTTCAGGAGGATTAGAAATCCCAGTGGGTGCTGCTGCTTTGGACTAAAGGAAAGAGAATTTACGGTAAGAAAAAATTACACTTAGGTTTTCCCCGTCATATCCTAAAAGCTTGTAAAAAGTGGGATCTTGACATAGGGGCCACTTAATATGGTGGATTTGGTGATCTCTGTAATGGAGACACCCCTTTGCTAGTTTTCCTTCCTTTGAGGGATATCTGGCTTTCATTGTGTTGTAGACCCATAACTGGGGCTCCACATTTATTTTGCATATTCCTGTTTCCCAGGGAGCTTTGCACTTCGGATTGCTGTGTTGAGACTCTTAAGTGAGGCTCCGCAGTGTTTTTTGTAGTTGGTCTCCCTGAGATCAGCTATTGTTGTGTTTGTGTAGTCTCCGAGGCATTGCTCCTGGTTAGCCAGAAGCCTGCTCCACACTGATGAGGGGGCAACACCCCGAAACAGCTGTTTGTGGATGGATACCTGCCTTAGGTTTTTTGTGTCATATCCTTAAAGCTTGTAAAAAAGCGGGATCTTGACATAGGAGCCACTTAATATGGTGGATTTGGTGATCTCTGTAATGGAGACACCTCTTTGCTTGGTTTTCCTTCCTTTGAGGGATATCTGGCTTTCATTGTGTTGTAGACCCATAACTGACGCTCCACATTTATTTTGCATATTCCTGTTTCCCAGGGAGCTTTGCACTTCGGATTGCTGTGTTGAGACTCTTAAGTGAGGCTCTGCAGTGTTTTTTGTAGTTGGTCTCCCTGAGATCAGCTATTGTTGTGTTTGTGTAGTCTCCAAGGCATTGCTCCCGGTTAGCCAGAATCCTTCTCCACACTGATGAGGGGCAACACCCCGAAACAGCTGTCTGTGGATGGATACTTGGCTTAGGTTTTCCCCGTCATATCCTTAAAGCTTGTAAAAGGGGGATCTTGACATAGGGGCCACTTAATATGGTGGATTTGGTGATCTCTGTAATGGAGACACCCCTTTGCTTGGTTTTCCTTCCTTTGAGGGATATCTAGCTTTCATTGTGTTGTAGACCCATAACTGGGGCTCCACATTTATTTTGCATATTCCTGTTTCCCAGGGAGCTTTGCACTTCGGATTGCTGTGTTGAGACTCTTAAGTGAGGCTCTGCAGTGTTTTTGTAGTTGGTCTCCTGAGATCAGCTATTGTTGTGTTTGTGTAGTCTCCAAGGCATTGCTCCCGGTTAGCCAGAATCCTTCTCCACACTGATGAGGGGCAACACCCCGAAACAGCTGTCTGTGGATGGATACTTGGCTTAGGTTTTCCCGTCATATCCTTAAAGCTTGTAAAAGCGGGATCTTGACATAGGGGCCACTTAATATGGTGGATTTGGTGATCTCTGTAATGGAGACACCCCTTTGCTTAGTTTTTCTTCCTTTGAGGGATATCTGGCTTTCATTGTGTTGTAGACCCATAACTGGGGCTCCACATTTATTTTGCTATAACAAACTGGACATGATGAGGGTTGCAGTCTTCTCTTCTTAGGCTGGTTTCTCATCACCGTTTAGTTTTCTGTTTTGCGTGCAGGACTTTTTCAGTCTAAACTAACAGATCTCGGACTCAAACTGATGTCAAATATGCATGTAGATCTGATACTGGACATGCAGGGAGTTGTAGTGCTCTCCACTTTTATCTCTCCCTGTGTTGCCCCTAATTTTCTATCAAGAGGAACTAGCTAAAATGTAGTTATTCCACCTACAGTTCCTATGCAAAAGTACATAGGGATTGCAAACTGCATGTGGACACTAGGTGTAGTAATGCTGTTACGTACAAATACCTATCATCCACCATGCAGTTAACCCACCTTAAGTCCCTATGCAAAAGTACGGTACATAGGAACTGCCAGTGGGATAACTGCACGGTGGATGATAGGTGTAGTATTGCTGTTCAGTACTACACCTATTATCCACCTTGCAGTTATTCCACCTGCAGTCCCTATGTACTTTTGCATAGAACTGCAGGTGGGATAACTGCATGGTGGATTATTGGTGTAGTAGTGAACTTAAAAATAATGCTGAATACCAAAATTATTATTTTTTTCATACTGTAGTCAACGATAAAAAATATCTGGAAATATTGAAACCAATTGGCATCAAGAGTGCCCACCCTCATCCAGCCTGCCCGCCCACCAGCCTGCCCTCCTGATAGGAGTTTGAAAATGTAATAGAATTGTCCATTATGTCCAGTGAGTATTATTTTTGTGAGTCTGTTGTATTATGTAAAGTAGTGATGAGCCATATTCGAATTTGCGATATATTGCGAATATTCGAATGAATATTCGTAATATATTCGCCGAAATCGAATATTCGTCATTATTAAAATAATCGCGAATAATATGCAAATATTTTATTCACATTACACGAATTGAACTTCTAATATAAAGGCATATCTCTTACTGGCTTGCAAACATTAACGAATGCTCTAAGTTGGATGCGCAATGCGAAAAAAATTACCATTATTTTTTCAATAATCAGAATACTTAGTCGTCTTCAACTTCATATTCTGTTCATTGTGAAAAAATATATATATTTTCGCATTGCGCATCCAACTTGGAGCTGTCAATAGGCAACTTTCCTATTGCAAATGCATTTTTGCATTAGTGAATATAGCGATATATTCACATTCACCATATTAGCTAATTCGAACAAGCCAATCGTATTCGTTCTGTATCCGTACAAAGCGACTATAATAATGCAAATCATTTTCCATAGATGTTATTCAAGTTAGGTGGCAGTAACTTATTCATATGTGCGCGTGCGCGTGTTTATGGGCGTGTTTGTGCGCGTGCTTATGCGCATGCGCACGCGCACATACAGGCGTGGCTTCTTCCTTGGAGCAGTTACAACACGTTTTGTTGTGGTGCATGCGATCCATGCGAAAAAGATGGTGGGCAACAATTTCACCAGAGAGGAGGAAGATATCCAGATCACAGTAAGTTATTGAACATTACATTACAGCTATATGTACATGTGACACGCTTCAAATGTATGTTTATGGAGATAAAACATTCTCAAATTTTCGCAATACATATAAAATCTCATTTCACATAGTTTGCTTACTGTAGTGCTTACATATAAATGATTTGTGTAAACAAGTATTGTTGGCATTCAAAAACAATACTTATTGCCCCAAATCATTAATATCTACTAATCTCTTATATATATAAAAATGAAATTCTCTCTGTCTAGACGTCCGGACGTTCTTTATGCGCGACCAAACGACTGGACCGATCTTCACCAAATTTGGCACACGGGTACATCAGGTGTCCGGGAAGGTTTTAGACCGGGTCTCAGCTCTCTTACCATTCCTGAGATATTCCCAAAAAATGACCTGCTTATAAACAATACAAGGCAGCAAAGCTTTTAACTTGAATTCAAACTGTCACTTACTGCTCCCTGACAGTTTATCTCCACACACATAGTTTTACTCCAGGTAACCATAACAACCCAGCCAAGTCTCATCACTGCTCTAGATGACGTTTAAAGGAAATCTGTCACCAGGAAAATCGCTATTGAAGTAAAACCATGGCCTAATAGCACTAAGTACCTTATTTCCTGAGGTTTCCATAACAACTCAGCCATTTCTCTTCACTGCTGCAGGTTAGCTTTAACCGCTTCAGCCCCCCTAGCTTAAAGAGAACCTGTCACCAGGAAATTCCCTGATAAACCAGGCACACTGCCTTGTAGGGTTCACTCTGCTGAATATAATGATACCTTTCACTTGGTGACCTGTTGCTTTATTCTGGAGAAATAGTACTTTTAATCCATATGCTAATGAGCTGATTTGAGTCCAGTAGTTGATTTGAGTCCAGCATTTTTCTATTCAGAGCTGTAGCCCCTCCCTATTCACTTCTTCAGATGTAAAGGGGCGTGGTTTAAAAACTGACCTGCATTATAGCCAATACAAGCCTTGCTGCCTTTCACTTTAAAGCCTAACTGCCATACCCACAGGGACATGTCCCTTATCAGCCATCATGTGTTTATCACCCCATGAACAAACTATCCCTTATTATAATTACTAACTTCAATAGTATATTCCTCCTCCTTTTTTACCTTAGTAATATAATACCTTAGCATTCCCGGTTATTCATTTTCCGCCAATTATTAAAATGAATGAATGATGTAATAAACCACGCCCCTTTACATCTGAAGAAGTGAATAGGGGAGTGGCTACAGCTCTGAATAGAAAAACGCTGGACTCCAATCAGCTCATTAGCATATGGATTAAAAGTACTTTTTCTCCACGATAAAGCAACAGATCACCAAGTGAAAGGTATCATTATATTCAGCAGAGTGAGGCCTACAAGGCAGCATGCCTGCTTTATTAGTAAATTTCCTGGTGACAGGTTCCCTTTAAACACCCTTAATGACCAGGCCACTTTTTACAATTCCGCACTACACTACTTTCACCGTTTATTGCTCCGTCATGCAACTTACCACCCAAATGAATTTTACCTCCTTTTCTTCTCACTAATAGAGCTTTCATTTGGTGGTATTTCATTGTTGCTCACATTTCTACTTTTTTGCCATTAATACAAATTTAACGACATTTTTGCAAAAAATGACATTTTCACTTTCTGTTGTAAATTTTTTTTAAAAACTACATTTCTATATAAATTTTTCTCTAAATTTATTGTTCTACATGTCTTTGATAAAAAAAAAAGTCCAATAAGTGTATATTTATTGGTTTGGGTAAAAGTTATAGCGTTTACAAACTATGGTGCAAAAAAGTGAATTTCGGCATTTTGAAGCAGCTCTGACTTTCTGAGCACCTGTCATGTTTCTTCAGGTGCTAGAATGCCAGGATAGTATAATTACCCCCCAAATCGCACCATTTTAGATAGAAGACACCCCAAAGTATTCGCGGAGGGGCATGGTGAGTTCATGTATCATTTCATTTTTTTCACAAGTTAGCAGAAAATGACACTTTCTGAGAAAAAAAAAGTTTCAATTTCTGATAACTTCTGGCAAAAAAATCTCAGACGGACTCACTATGCCCCTCAGTGAATACCTGGGGTGTCTACTTCCGAAATGGGGTCATTTGTGGGGTGTGTTTACTGTTCTGGCATTTTGGGCGGGAGCTAAATTGTGAGCCGCCATGTAAAACCTAAAGGTACTCGTTGGAATTTGGGCCCTTTGCACTCAGGCTGCAAAAAGTGTCACTTATGTGGTATCGCCGTACTCAGGAGAAGTAGGGCAATGTGTTTTAGGGTGTATTTTACATATACCCATGTTGGGTGAGAGAAATATCTCTGTAAATTGTCAACTTTGTATAAATTTTTTTAAAAGTTGTTGTTTACAGAGATATTTTTCACACACAGTATAGGTATATGTAAAATACACCCAAACTTGCCCTACTTCTCCTGAGTCGGCTTTACATGGTGACACTTTTGCAGCCAAGATGCACAAAGGGGCCCTAAACCAATGAGTACCTTTAGGATTTCACAGGGCATTTTTACGCATTTGGATTCTCACGCTTTAGGACCCCTAAAATGCCATAAAAACCCACAAGTGACCCCATTGTGGAAAGAAGACACCCCAAGGTATTCTGTGAGGGGTATGGAGAGTTCACAGAAAAAAAAATTTGGCACAAGTTAGTGGAAATTGTTTTTTTTTTTTTTTACAGTCTCATATTCCACTAACTTGTGACACGTATTATGGATGTGTTATTCAGTTATATGACACGTATAACTGACACGTATAACTGACAGTTATATGACAGTTTAATGACACGTATATGACAGTTATATGACACGTATCAGCCAATCTAAGTTCACATTTAATTTGCCAGGTTTACACCTGGCAAATTAAATGTGAACTAGACTGACTGATACGTGTCATATAACTGAATATTTCAGTACCTGTGACCTGCTGAAACCTATCATCAGTTGTTATGGCAACCTGGAGGACCTGCGATCTTCTATTGGCTGATAAGGGGCATGTGACCATGTGGATGGCAGTGTGGATATGAATGGAAAGCCTTGCAGTGCTAAAACCCATGATCAGTTGCTATGGCAACCTGGAGGACCTGTGTTCTATTGGCTGATAATGTACATGTGATCATGTGGATGGCAGTGTGGATATGAATAGAAAGCATTGCAGTGCTAAAACCTATGATCAGTTGTTATGGCAACCTGGAGGACCTGCGATCTTCTATTGGCTGATAAGGGACATGTGACCATGTGGAGGGCAGTGTGGACATGAATGGAAAGCCTTGCAGTGCTAAAACCTACGATCAGTTGTTATGGCAACCTGGAGGACCTGCAATCTTCTATTGGCTGATAAGGGATATGTGACCATGTGGATGCCAGTGTGGATATGAAGAGGAGGGGAGGTGTGGCCTAAATGGAGGGGGCATGTCCTTTTGAACAGCTTACTCTAAGACAGCAGCACTGTTCTATCTGAATGTGAGCTGCAGGGAGAAAGTCACTGTCACTCCCACCTCAGGAAGGGAGGGGCCATGGCCTAACCTGATAGGGGGTGTGGCCTTTTAATAGCTCACCCTAAGACAGCAACACTGTTCTGTGTGAATGTGTGCTGCAGAGAGAAAGTCACCGTCCCTCCCACCTCAGGAGGGGAGGGGCGTGGCCTAACTGAAGGGGCGTGTCCTTTTGAACAGCTCACTCTAAGACAGCAGCAATGTTCTGTCTGAATGTGAGCTGCATGGAGAAAATCACCCTCACTCCCACCTCAGGAGGGGAGGGGGCATGGCCTAACCGAATCAGAGACGTGACCTTTCAACAGCTCACCCTAAGACAGCAGCACTATCTTCTCTGAGTGTGGGCTGCAGAGATAAAGTCACCGTCCCTCTCATCTCTGCAGCTGACAGAAGTTGATTTTTAACTTCATTTTTCACTGTTTGCTTAGTGGGAGGGGGGGTGGCCTAACAGGATCGGGGGTGTGTCCTTTTAAACAGTTCACTGGAAGACAGCAGCACTGTTCTGTCTGAATGTGAGCTGCAGGGAGAAAATCACTGTCCCACCTCTAGAGGGGGTGTGGCCTAACCAAATCAGAGGTGTGGCTTATCTGGACCTGGGGGCAGGGTTTTAAGGGTGACTTGAATGGCCACCCTACTTTCCCCCTGAACTGTGACCTCCATAGCACTCTGCCCCCTTAACAGTATCATCCACAGCGCTCTGCCCCTTTAACCGCTACAGGACCGCCTAACGCAGGGATGCGTCCTGTGGGCGGTCCTGTAGCTCTGAGATGACGCATCGGCGCGTCATCTCGTGAGAGCCGAGACTTCCTGTGAACAGAGAAGCGCGTCTCGGCAGTTCGGCTACAGCCTGCCAGCGATGATCCATCGCTGGCAGGCTGTAGATGCTGAGTCAATCGAATCAAACAGCTATATCAGACGCTGTTTTGTGAACAGCGTCTGATATAGCTGCTACCTGGTCCTCTGGTGGTCCCATTTGCTGGGATCGACCACCAGAGGACCAGGTAACTACTGTAAAGTTGCACCAAACACTACACTAACCCCCCACCCCACCCCCCTCACCTATTAACCCCTTGATCACCCCATCTAGACCCCTGATCACCCCCTGTCATTGATCACACCCCTTGTAAGGCTCCATTCAGACGTCCATATGTGTTTTGCGGATCCGTGGATTCAGATCCTCAAAACACGGACACCGGCAATGTGCTTTCTGCATTTTGTAGATCCGCACATTGCCAGAACTATATGAAAATGCTTTTTCTTGTCCGCAATTGCGGACAAGAATAGGACATGTTCTATATTTTTGCCGAACGGAAGTGCAGAGCCGGAAGCGCGGATCCGTAATTCCGGATCCGAGCGGGACAAAGTCTGTCCCCATAGAAATGAATGGGTCCACAATTCCGTTCCGCAAACAGAATTTCGGACGTGTGAATGGGGCATAAGGGTCCCCTATCACCGCCAGTTAGTTAGCTACTTTTTAGGTAGCTAGCGCCCAGCCCACCGCACCGCAGTCACTGATTTTGGCAGAGATTTTTTCATCCACATTGACCGATGCGAATGAAAAAATCTGTGCCGTTCATTTTTTTTTTTTCAGCGCAGAGGCTGAACGGAAAAAAAAAATCTCATTACCCGTATGCTCAATATAAAGAGAATCGCAGAAACTCCTAATGCTGGCCATACGTGTAATGATTGCGGACACCCTCAAATGCCAGGACAGTATAAATACCCCACATGTGACCCCATTTTAGAAAGAAGACACCCCAAGGTATTCGCTGAGGGGTATGGCGAGTTCATGCAAAATTTTATTTTTTGTCACAAGTTAGTGGAATATGAGACTGTAAAAAAAAAAAAAAAAAAATCAATTTCCACTAACTTGTGCCAAATGTATTTTTTTTTTTCTGTGAACCATCCATACCCCTCACAGAATACCTTGGGGTGTCTTCTTTCCACAATGGGGTCACTTGTGGGGTTTTTATACTGCCCTGGCATTTTAGGGGTCCTAAAGCGTGAGAATCCAAATGCGTAAAAATGCCCTGTGAAGTCCTAAAGGTACTCATTGGTTTTAGGGCCCCTTTGCGCATCTTGGCTGCAAAAAAGTGTCACTCATGTGGTATCGCCGTACTCAGGAGAAGTAGGGCAATGTGTTTTGGGGTGTATTTTTTTTGATACGTGTCATATAACTGAATAACACATCCATAAATAGACTGTATCTACACTGGATGTCAGCATTCTTATAAATTTAAACATTTATAAACTACTCATGCCTCCAAAAGAAAAACTGCAGTTGGACGCTAAGACTCCTGCAGCAAAACGCATGGCTGCTGCTCGAGGCTAATGAAAACTCACAGCAGACCCAAGCCCGTCTCTAATCTGCCAAGGTATGTCACAGACAACAGCGAGCTGCTGAAACTCCAGAGCAGACCCAAGCCCGTCTCCAATCTGAGAAGGCATTTCACAGACAACAGCGAGCTGCTGAAACTCCAGAGCAGACCCAAGCCCGTCTCCAATCTGACAAGGCATGTCACAGGCAACAGAGAGCTGTTGAAACTCCTGAGCAGACTCAAGCCCGTCTCCAGAATGACAAACTATGCCATAATCATCACCCAATTCTCTCCTCTCCAGGTATGTCTACTCTGAAGCTAACTGCTACATCCAGCTTTCCCAGAGTCTGATATCGTCCACACCCCTCCTGTTTCCTTCACATTGCTTGGTATGTCTACTCTGAAGCATTAATGTCTCTTTCCCTGCTGGATTTATTGAGTATTTGTTTACATTGACTATTTCTGTATCTGGTCCTCCCTTGATTAGGCCATAAGTAGCCCCCTCCTCTTGTTCACACCTGATTGAACACTGAGTGGTATAAATCTAAGTTGTTAGGTCATTCCAGACCTTGGTCATTCCAACATGCACCATCTTCAAAGTGCAACATTCTAAGTGCTGAGACCGAATTATACCAGAATTGAACCAGAAGGGACCCAAAGGTAACTACAAAAAGTTAATGTAAACAATGTTTCACTTTTTCATCTTACTCTTCCCACTGTTCCTAAACCTCCTAAAATACCCCCACATCCATGCTCCCAGCAAGGAACTATTCATATCTCCCTCCATCTTACCTTCTCATCTGACTGATTGCACAAACTTGTTTGGCAATGTAAAACACTTCCTTCCCAAACACACCCAGATACCCTCTGCCCTTTCTTTTTCTCACCTACTGACACTTTCTCTGCTTCTCCTTATTGCTGGTGATATCTCACCAAATCCAGGCCCCCTCAGCAAATTCCCACTATCACCTCTACCTCCTACTACAAATCTCATTCCACAAATTTCTACAACCCCTTAAACCTAATAACCATTCCTCTGACCCCTGCTCCTTTGGTTCCTCTTTCTGGAGCATTATGGAACGCTCGCTCTGTCTGTAACAAACTCCCCTACATTCATGATCTCTTTATCTCTCAAAACTTTCCTTTCTGGGTCTCACAGAAACATGGCTGACACCCTCCGACACCTCCTCCCCTGCTGCACTCTCGTATAGTGGATTTCATTTGTCTCACACCCCCGCCCTGGCAGCAAACATGGTGGAGGAGTTGGTCTTCTCCTATCAGATACCTGCTCCTACAGCCCAACTCCACTGCCGCCCTCCATTGCACCCACTTCATTTGAAGTACACTCTGTCCGCATCTACTCTCCCTCCAACCTCCAAGTAGCTGTTATTTACCGCCCCCAGGCCCAGCCACCATCTTTCTTGACCACTTTAACACCTGGCTTCTGCACTTTCTTTCTGCTGACATCCCCACTATCATCATGGGTGACTTCAACATCCCCATTGACACCTGCCACTCAGCCGCCTCTAAACTCCTATCGCTCTCTTCCTCCTTCGGCCTCTCACAGTGGTCTTCCGCTCCCACACACAGAGATGGTCACACTCTGGATCTTATCTTTACCCGCCTCTGCTCCCTATCTAACCTTTCTAATTCGCCTCTCCCCTATCCGACCACAACCTACTCACCTTCTCTTCACTGGTCTCTTCTGCTGCTCCCTCGGTCCACACACTAACACATCCCCGCCGGAACCTTAAACATCTTGACTTTCGCTTGCTCTCCGACTCTCTTCTGCCGCTCTCTTCAATTTGTTCCCTCCAAGACCCAGATACTGCCACCACCCTATATAACACCACAATAAGTGCAACTCTGGACACTCTTGTCCCACTTACACACAACAAAACCAGAAAAATCAACAGACAACCCTGGCATACCGACCTGACCAAAAATCTCAGACAAGCTTCCAGGGCTGCAGAGCGGCGATGGAAGAAATCCCATTCTAAAGATGAATTCACCGCATACAAGCAATCCCTCCTCATTTTCAAATCCTCACTTGCTGATGCAAAACAGGCCTACTTCTCATCTCTCATATCTTCCCTATCCCACAACCCAAAACAACTTTTTAACACCTTAATTCTCTCTCTGTCCACCAGCGCCCCCACCCTCTCCTCTCATCTCAGCTCAGCTGAGGATTTCGCCACATTCTTCAAACAAAAGATAGTCAACATCAGAGAAAGCTTCAACACACAGTCTCCACAGACCCTCCACACAGCTGCTCTGTCCTCTTCTCCCAAAACCAGCTTCTCCGCTATTACAGAAGAAAAACTCTCCACTCTACTCTCCAAATCCCATCTCACCACCTGTGCTCTTGACCCAATCCCATCCCACCTTATCCCTAACCTCACCACAGTGTTTATCCCAGCCCTAACTCATCTCTTCAACCTATCACTAACCTCTGGTCTCTTCCCCTCTGCTTTTAAACATGCTACAATTACACCCATCCTCAAAAGCCATCACTTGACCCATCTTCTTTGTCCAGTTATCGCCCCATATCACTTCTTCCATATGCCTCAAAGCTACTTGAGCAACATGTCCATTCTGAACTGTCCTCTCACCTCTCCTCCTGCTCCTCTTTGACCGGCTACAATCTGGCTTCCGACCCCATCACTCAACCGAGACTGCCCTCACCAAAGTCACCAATGACCTACTACCTGCCAAAACCAAAAACATTACTCTGTCCTCCTTCTCCTTGACTTGTCCTCTGCCTTTGACACTGTCGACCACTCCCTTCTGTTACAAACTCTCTCATCTCTTGGCATCACTGACCTGGCCCTCTCTTGGATCACATCATACCTCACAGACCGGACATTTAGCGTCTCCCACTCTCACGCCACCTCCTCGCCTCACTCCCTCTCTGTTGGTGTCCCGCAAGGCTCCGTCCTAGGACCCCTGCTCTTCTCTATCTACACCTTCGGCCTGGGACAGCTTATAGAGTCCCATGGTTTCCAGTATCACTTTTATGCTGACGACACACAAATCTACCTCTCTGGTCCAGACATCACCACCTTACTATCCAGAATCCCACAATGCCTATCTCGCATATCCTCCTTCTTCTCCTCTCGCTTTCTAAAACTTAATATGGATAAAACAGAATTCATCATCTTTCCCCATCTTGCTCACTCCCCCCCAACAGACCTATCTATCACAATCAATAACTGCAACTGTCCCCGGTCAACCAAGTCCGCTGCCTTGGAGTGACCTTGGATTCTGCCCTCTCCTTCCGACCACACATCCAAGCCCTTTCCACCACCTGCCGTTTCCAACTCAAAAACATCTCGCGCATCCGCCCTTTCCTCAACTTTGAATCGGCAAAAATGCTTATACATTCCCTCATCATCTCCCGCCTAGACTACTGCAACATTCTCCTCTGTGGCCTTCCATCTAGCTCTCTCGCACTCCCTACAATCTATCCTCAACTCTGCTGCCCGACTAATCCATCTCTCTCCCGTTACTCCTCTGCATCTCCCTCTGCCAGTCCCTGCACTGGCTCCCCATTGCCCAGCGAATTCAGTTTAAAATACTAACCCACACATACAAGGCCGTCCACAATCGGTCCCCTCCCTACATCTCTGAGCTACTTTCCCGATACATCCCCACACGCAAACTTCGATCCTCACAGGACCTCCTTCTCTCCTCTCCTCTTATCACCTCTTCCCACACTCGCCTCCAGGATTTCTCCCGTGCATCCCCTATACTCTGGAACTCGCTACCCCAACATATCAGACTCTCACCTACAGTGGAATCCTTCAAAAGCAACCTGATAACCCACCTCTTCAGACAAGCCTACGACCAGTGACACTGCTCTTCTATACCGCCATGACCAGCTTCACCCTCGCCTACTGTCTCCATCCCCCATACCATGTAGATTGTAAGCCCTCACGGGCAGGGCCCTCTATCCTCCTGTACCAGTCTGTAACTTGTCTCGTTCATGCTTAAGGCAATTGCCTGTATTATATTTGTGCACCGCTTATGATATGTACAGCGCTATGGAATGAATGGCGCTCTAAAAATAAATAATAATAATAATAATCTGCAACGAGCTGCTGAAACTCCCCAGCAGACCCAAGCCCGTCTTCAGGATGACCATGTGCGATATTCTAATCGACAAGCTACTGCCTGGGCTGATATGCGTTATGCTGCTTTCCATTATAATTCTCAATCCCAATATGATCATGCTGGGTTGCTTCAGATTGGCCAAATGAATAAACAATGCAAACACTGCAGTGCATTTAAGTACAAAGGTGAAGCACCAGGAATGTGCTGCTCTGGAGGAAAAGTCAGAATACCCGATTTACCTGATTCACCAGAAGAACTTAAATCTTTGCTTGATGGTTCCTCCCCTCACTCTGCTGAGTTTCTCAAACATATCCGGGTATACAACAATGCCTTCCAGATGACCTCATTTGGATGTGGAAGACGTGTGCTGGAGCAGGGATACATGCCCACTTTCAAGATCCACAGTTGGATCCCTTTTGCCACCATTTAATGAAGACAATTTAGAAGCGTCTCCTTTATGTCTTCAGGTTTTTTCATGGGTGACAGCTCTGCAAAAGTAAATACCCGTCACAGAAACAATCCCCTCACTAAGCCACATATAGTCCGCATGTTGCAAAATATGTTGCACCAGCACAATCCATATGTACAATTGTTTAAGGCTGCCATTGAAAGAATGCCATCACCTGCATACAAATTGGTCATTCAAGCTGACAAAGCACCACGAGGCCAACATCCTGGAACATTCAATGCACCTACTATCAATGAAGTTGCAATAATAATGATTACGGACAATTCTGATAGGCGGGATATTATCCTACACAGGAGAGACAATGTGTTACAAAGCATAAATGAATTTCACAGGTCCTATGATGCCCTACAGTATCCATTGGTTTTCTGGAATGGTCAGAATGGCTATCACTTTTCCATTCCGCAGATAATAAATGGGTCACCATCACAAGACAAGACTGTATCGTGCATGGACTTTTATGCTTCCATGATTATGATTCGCAGCAGTGATCCTGGCATTACAAACTGGCTACTCGCCTTTGGTGACTTGACTCACCAACTATTGGTTGACGTTTATGCCAAGGTTGAATCTGAAAGGCTAACTTATATTGCAACACATCAGGCACAACTACGTGCAACTGAATATATCAACCTCTTGGATGCAATTCGTACTGACAGGAGACCTGACATTGTTGGACGACAAGTCATTCTGCCTTCTTGCTTTATTGGCAGCCCGAGGCACATGCATGAGTATGCCTAAGATTGCATGACATATGTCCGCAAATATGGTCGGCCACACCTCTTCATTACTTTCACATGCAATCCAGATTGGCCAGAAATTAAGACCATGCAATTCCCTAGCCAGGCCACTATTGTGCGACATGACTTGGTTGCACGAGTCTTTCAGCTAAAAGTAAACAAGCTAATGGATTTTCTCACCAAGGGTTGTATTTTTGGAGAAACCCAGTGTTGGTGTTACACAATAGAATGGCAAAAGCAAGGATTGCCACATTCACACATTTTATTATGGCTTAAGGAAAAGATTCAGCCAAACCAGATTGATTCAATAATTAGTGCTGAAATACCTAACAAAGAAGTGGATCCTATACTCTTCCAGACGATCACCAAGCACATAAATCATGGCCCATGTGCAGCAGGTTACCCAAATCCAGGCTGTGTGGAGAAGGGTAAATGCAAAAAGAGATACCCAAGGCAGATTTTATCTGAAACGCAAACAGATGGTGATGGCTACCCATTGTACCAGCGTAGAAAGCCTGGCGAAGGTGGTTTCTCATTCATCAAAAGGGTCAAAGTGCTGACTGTTGAAAATGGTCATAGGTTATGCGCATGGCCAGTGTTGAAATTGACAACAGGTTCATTGTCCCATATTCACCACTTTTGTGCAAGGTATTTCATGCTCACATTAATGTGGAGTTTTGCAGTTCCGTCTCAGCTATAAAGTACATCTGCAAATACATTTATAAGGGTTCTGATCAATCGATTTTTGCTATTACAAACAATGAAACCGTTGCTAATGAAGTTCAACAGTATCAACATGGCCGCTACATTAGTAGCAATGAATCTGTCTGGCGAATTCTCGGATTTCCCATTCATAAAAGACATCCGATGGTTCAGCATCTCTCTGTTCACTTGGAAAATGGCCAGAGAGTGTATTTTACTACTGACAATGCACCTCAAAGAGCTCAGTATCCACTCTAGAACAACTCTGACGGCATTTTTTGAACTGTGTCAGAGAGATGAATTTGCAAGGACGCTGCTTTATGTTGAGGTTCCTGCTTACTACAGATGGACTACTGAAAAGACATGGCAATCTCGCAAACAATGCACTTGCATTCCTGGTCAAGATGTTGTTGTTACTAATGCTCTTGGCAGAGTCTACACTGTTCATCCTAACTTTGAAGAATGCTTTTATCTTCGTATGTTGCTTCATGTTGTTCGAGGCCCAACATCCTTAGAATCACTCATGACAGTCAATGGTACACTTTGTAACTCATTTAACCGCTTCACCCCCCCTAGCTTAAACACCCTTAATGACCAGGCCACTTTTTACAATTCTGCACTACACTACTTTCACCGTTTATTGCTCCGTCATGCAACTTACAACCCAAATGAATTTTACCTCCTTTTCTTCTCACTAATAGAGCTTTCATTTGGTGGTATTTCATTGTTGCTGACATTTTTACTTTTTTTGCCATTAATACAAATTTAACGACATTTTTCACTTTCTGTTGTAAAATTTTTCAAAAAAAAACTACATTTCTATATACAGTTGTGTTCAAAATTATTCAACCCCCAATGCTGTAAAGGGTTTTAGGGAATTTTTATTTTTTATTTTTTTTATTTATTATTTTTTATTTTTATTTCAATCATCTCGAAAAACAAAATTCATAAAACAAAATTACAAAAAGAACCTCCCCGTTCCTCCCACCCCCCCTCAACCCACCCCCCAATCCTGCAGGGAAGAAGAGAAAAGAAAAGAAAAAAAAAATTTCCTCAACCATCCCAATCCCTCCAAACATTGGCCCATTTCGCATAGGACCCTCTTTGTCTGTGCATGATTCTCTCATAGATTTTCACCTTATCCACTAAACATAACCAGTTATTGCAGTCTAGAATAGAAGGGGAAAACCATTCTCTGGCTACAAGAAGCCTGGCTAAAAACATCACTTTAGTCAACAGACAGCCCTTCATAGGCTGGCAATTAACCTCTGATAGATCCCCTAAAATCCATACCTTAGGAGATAGAGGAATATCTATTTTAAGTCTCCGAATCAAGGTTGTTTGAATCGTTCTCCAATAATTACTCACTATCGGGCAATCCCAGAACAGATGCATATGATCTGCCCCGGGGTCCCCACAGCGAGGGCAGTCAGATGCGGCTCTAAATCCCCTCTTATGAAGCCATAAAGGTGTCACATATATTTTGTGTATAATGTTAAACTGTACAACAGTATGATTAAAATTGTGCGAAACCTGACTAAAATTCTCCCCTATATTCTCCCAGTCCGGAGAACCCAGCTCTGACAGTAAAGCAGACCAGGATCTCTGTCCTGGAGAAAAGCATTCCGAAAAAAAACTTTTCATCAAGTGCCTGTAACAATGTGATAATTTAACTTTCATACCACCTTTCTTACAAATCAAATTGTGCAAAAATTCCGGGGTGTCTACCTCAAGTGAATAACTATCAACAATATTAAGAAGTGCTGACCTCAATTGAAAATATGCGTACCAAGCCACCTCACCTAAGTTTAAATTCTGTTTTAGCTCCATAAGAGACAGGACTTGCCCATTTTTAACAACCTGATTCAGATAATGAATTTTTCTCGTCCTCCAATATTGCCAACAATTTGAATCATCTAACTTCAAAAGCTTTGAGTTATGCCATAGTGGAGTACAGATAAGTGCTGCTTTAACTTTAAACCAGCTCTTTATCACCAACCATGCCTTTGTAGCCATTCTACAGAAAGGTTTATAGCCAATCTGTGTATTAAATAAGTAATCGGACTCCAATACTGTAAATAGATCTGAGAAGCCTGAGTCTTTCACCAGTTTTCTACAGAGTTGGCTATTTTCCCAGTCATTAAAAAACAAAGTTGAGAGGCCATAAAGTATCCCCTAAAACAGGGCAGGTTAAGGCCTCCCTGTTGTAGGGCATGGAAAAATAAAGCGACTTTAGTCTCACACGCTTCCTTCCCCATAATAAATCATTAATCATCCGTTCTATCAACCTAAAATACTTATCTTCAATCCAAACGGGCGAATTGCGAAGAACATAAAGTACCTGGGGCAGCACCACCATTTTTATTAATGAAATTCTATACCCTCTTACAGGCAGAACTTTTTGCCATATCTTAATTTTGGATCTCACTTTTGATAATAGAGGGATCAGATTAAGTTGGAGGTAATCTTGAGTTTTGTCAGAGGCTGTTTTCCCCAGATATTTTATTAAATCGGAGATCAATACCCGATTAGAGAGATTTTCCACAGATCCTCGCAGTTTATCTACAGGGAGAAGAACAGTCTTCCCCCAGTTAACCTCCAAGCCAGAAGAATAAGAAAATCGGCTGACCAGTTCCATTATTCGAGGGAGTGTTTTTTCTGTTTGGTGAATAAAAAACAGGATATCATCTGCATAGAGGGATATACGATCCTGCTCCCCCATTACACCAAAGCCAGCCACTCTCGAGTCTTGCCTTATGCTAGCTGCAAGGGGTTCAATATAGATATTAAATAAGAGAGGGGAAAGAGGACATCCTTGACGAGTACCTCTTCCCAATACAAAACTTTCTGTCAGCATGTCATTAATCCTAATTCTGGCCACTGGACATTTTTTAGGGTTTTAGGGAATTTAGTGTACATTTGTAATTGTGTTCAGAATGAAATCTTACAAGGACTTTTTAAAGAACCAAATGCAACTAAAATGACATCAATTGTTTTTGTAATACAGTATTAAATGTTTTTTTTGTGATTTCTTCATTGACACAATTATCTAACCCCTTAAAGACTACCACTCTTAAGAACAGAGGTTCATTCAAGTGTTTTCTATCAGGTATTGAAAACACCTATTGGATGTCAAGGAGCAGCAATCAAGCATAATAAGCACCAATTTGGCAGATTTAAAATGACTGTGATACTTAGCTCCTTCTAGACATTTACTGGTGTGTTTACAAACATGGTGAAGTCAAGAGAATGGTCCAGGAATACAAGAGAAGAGGTGATTTTCTCTTCACAGGAAGGGCAATGGCTATAAGAAGATTGCAAAGATGTTAAACATACCAAGAGACACCATAGGAAGCATCATTTGCAAATTCAAGGCAAAGGGCACTGTTGAAACGCTACCTGGTCATGGCAGAAAGAAGATGCCGACTTGGACTGCTGTGCGCTACCTGAAGCGCAAAGTGGAGAAAAGTCCCTGTGTGACTGCTGAGGAACTGAAAAAGATTTGTCAGATGCGGGTACTGAAGTTTCAGCTCAGACAATAAGGCGCACACTGCGTAATGAAGGCCTCAATGCCAGAACTCCCAGGCACACCCCTTGCTGTCTCTAAAGAATAAGAAGAGTCGACTGCAGTATGCCAAAAGTCATGTGGACAAACCACAAAAGTTTTGGGATAGTGTTCTGTGGACTAATGAAACAAAATTAGAACTGTTTGGGCCCATGGATCAACGCTATGTTTGGAAGAGGCCTATGAAGAAAAGAACACCTTGCCTACTGTGAAGCATGGCGGGGGTTAATCATGCTTTGGGGCTGTTTTGCTTCTACAAGTACAGGGAAGCTTCAGCGTGTGCAAGGTACCATGAATTCTCTTCAGTACCAGGAGATATTGGATGAAAATGTGATGCAGTCCGTCACAAACCTGAGGCTTGGGAGACGTTGGACCTTTCAACAGGACAATCATCCCAAGCATACCTCCAAGTCCACTAGAGCATGGTTGCAGATTAAAGGCTGGAACATTTTTAAGTGGTTATCGCAGTCACCAGACTTAAATCCGATTGAGAACCTCTAGTGGGACTTAAAGAAAGCAGTTGCAGCGCGCAAGCCTAAGAATGTGACTGAACTGAAGGCTTTTGCCCACGAAAAATGGGCGAATATACCCGTAGATCGCTGCAAGACACTTGTGTCAAGCTATGCTTCGCGTTTAAAAGCTGTTATAACTGGAAAAGGACGTTGTAAGTACTAAGATTGAATGTCACTTGGGGTTGAATAAAACTGATAATGATGTGAGCACAGAAAAGACATTTGTGGTTATTTCATTATAAATGTTATGCTATATTTGTCTGACTTACAAGTGCCTCTTTGATTTAATTGTAAACAAGATGACTGAAATGATCAAAATCAATGTCGAACTGGCCAAAACACTCAATTTCAGTGGGGGTTGAATAATTTTGAACACAACTGTAAATTTTTCTCTAAATTTATTGTTCTACATGTCTTTGATTAAAAAAAGTCCAATAAGTGTATATTTATTGGTTTGGGTAAAAGTTATAGCGTTTACAAACTATGGTTCAAAAAGTGAATTTCTGCATTTTGAAGCAGCTCTGACTTTCTGAGAGCCTGTCATGTTTCTTCAGGTGCTAGAATGTCAGGATAGTATAAATACCCCCAAATCACACCATTTTAGATAGAAGACACCCCAAAGTATTCGCGGAGGGGCATGGTGAGTTCATGTATCATTTCATTTTTTTACAAGTTAGCTGAAAATGACACTTTCTGAGAAAAAAAAAAAAGTTTCAATTTCTGATAACTTCTGGCAAAAAAAATAAATAAAAAATCTCAGACGGACTCACTATGCCCCTCAGTGAATACCTTGGGGTGTCTACTTTCCGAAATGGGGTCATTTGTGGGGTGTGTTTACTGTTCTGGCATTTTGGGCGGGGTTAAAGTGAGCCGCCATGTAAAACTTTACGCACCCAGGCTGCAAAAAGTGTCACTTATGTGGTATCGCCGTACTCAGGAGAAGTAGGGCAATGTGTTTTGGGGTGTATTTTTACATATACCCATGTTGGGTGAGAGAAATATCTCTGTAAATTGTCAACTTTGTATAAAAATTTTTAAAAGTTGTCGTTTACAGAGAAATTTTTCACACAAAGTATGGGTATATTTAAAAATACACCCCAAAACACATTGCCCTACTTCTCCTGAGTACGGCGATACCACATGTGTGCCACTTTTGCAGCCTGGATGCGTAAAGGCCCTAAAACTAATGAGTACCTTTAGGATATCACAGGGCATTTTTACGCATTTGGATTCCAGACTTCTTCTCACGCTTTAGGGGCCCCTAAAATGGCAGGACAGTATAAATACCCCACATGTGACCCCATTTTGGAAGAAGACACCCCAAGGTATTCCGTGAGGGGTATGGTGAGTTCATGTAAAATTTTATTTTTGTCACAAGTTAGTGGAATATGAGACTTTGTAAAAACAAAATAAAAAAATATATATATCATTTTCCGCTAACTTCTGTGGACTCGCCATGCCCCTCACGGAATACCTTGGGGTGTCTTCTTTCCAAAATGGGGTCACATGTGGGTTATTTATACTCACCTGGCATTTTAGGGGCCTCTAAAGCGTGAGAATCCAAATGCATAAAAATGGCCTGTGAAATCCTAAAGGTACTCATTGGTTTAGGGCCCCTTGCGCACTCAGGCTGCAAAAGTGTCACTCATGTGGTATCCCTGTACTCAGGAGAAGTAGGGCAATGTGTTTTGGGGTGTATTTTTACATATACCTATGCTGCGTGTGAGAAATATCGCTGTAAACGACAACTTTTACATTTTTTTATTCAAAGTTGTCAATTTACAGAGATATTTCTCTCACTCCAGCATGGGTATATGTAAAAATACACCCCAAACACATTGCCCTACTTCTCCTGAGTACGGCGATTCCACATGAGTGACACTTTTGCAGCCAAGATGCGCAAAGGGCCCAAATTCCAATGAGTACCTTTTAGGAGGGCATTTTTACGCATTTTTCTTCTCACGCTTTAGGGCCCCTAAAATGCCAGGGCAGTAGAAATACCCCACATGTGACCCCATTTTGGAAAGAAGACACCCCAAGGTATTCCATGAGGGGCAAAAATTTGGCACAAGTTAGAGGAAATTGATTTTTTTTTTTTTTTTTACAAAGTCTCATATTCCACTAACTTGTGACAAAAATAAAATTTTGCATGAACTCACCATACCCCACCTTGGGGTGTCTTCTTTCTAAAATGGGGTCACATGTGGGGTATTTATATTGAGCATACGGGTAATGAGATTTTTTTTCCGTTCAGCCTCTGCGCTGAAAAAAAAATGAATGGCACAGATTTTTCATTCGCATCGGTCAATGTGGATGAAAAAATCTGTGCCAAAATCAGTGACTGCGGTGCGGTGGGCTGGGCGCTAGCTACCTAACAAGTAGCTAACTAACTGGCGGTGATAGGGGACCCTTATGCCCCATTCACACGTCCGAAATTCTGTTTGCGGAACGGAATTGTGGACCCATTCATTTCTATGGGGACAGACTTTGTCCCGCTCGGATCCGCACTGCGGACAAGAAAAAGCATTTTCTATATAGTTCTGGCAATGTGCGGATCTGCAAAATGCGGAAAGCACATTGCCGGTGTCCGTGTTTTGAGGATCTGCGGATCGGATCTGCGGATCGGATCCGCTGATCCGTGAATCCACGGATCCGCAAAACACATATGGACGTCTGAATGGAGCCTTACAAGGGGTGTGATCAATGACAGGGGGTGATCAGGGGGTCTAGATGGGGTGATCAAGGGGTTAATAGGTGTGGGTGGGGTCTTGGGGGGTTAGTGTAGTGTTTGGTACAACTTTACAGTGTTACCTGGTCCTCTGGTGGTCGATCCCAGCAAATGGGACCACCAGAGGACCAGGTAGCAGCTATATCAGACGCTGTTCACAAAACAGCGTCTGATATAGCTGTTTGATACGATATAATTCGCATCTACAGCCTGCCAGCGATGGATCATCGCTGGCAGGCTGTAGCCTAACTGCCGAAACGCGCTTCTCTGTTCACAGGAAGTCTCGGCTCTCACGAGATGACGCGCCGACGTGTCATCTCAGAGCTACAGGACCACCCGCAGGACGCATCCCTGCGTTAGGCGGTCCTGTAGCGGTTAAAGAAGCATGTTTGAGACTTGGTTTACTTGATAATGACCAACAATGGCATGATTGCCTTCAGGAGGCAGTGATAAGCAAATCACCTGTCAAAATCAGAGAGCTGTTTGTGATCATTCTCACATGTTGCCATCCTTCCAAACCTCAGGAGCTCTGGGAACAATACAAACAACAAATGGCTGAAGATGTCCTGCACCTTGCCCAGGTACAAGAAAATTATAATTCACTGCAATTGACTCCTCTAATTGAGAATCAGGCTCTGATTTTATTGGAAGATAAAGTCTTGCAAATGACTGGTTTATGCTTGTCACATTTTGACTTGCAATCACCACAACGACATAGTCATCAGCAAGTGAGCTATGAGTTCCTCAGAGAAACCGCTTATGATCTTAGCCAACTAACACAATATGTTTCTAGAAATCAGCCCATGCTTGACAATGTGCCCGAACAAAAGAACATTTATGAAACTCTTCTTCAAGATATTCAAAGAAACACTGGAGGCATCTACTTCCTGGATGCTCCTGGAGGAACAGGAAAACGTTTCTCATTAATCTGCTTCTTGCCAAAGTACGAAGTGCTTGTGACATTGCTCTTGCAACTGCTTCATCTGGCATACAGTAGTTTCCACTTTACTGAATGCAATTTGAATGCTGAATCAGCCATGGGCGATGTTCTCAGAAGATGCAAATTTATAGTCTGGGATTAGTGCACTATGGCACACAAGCATGGCTTAGAAGCAGTCAACAAAACACTTCAGCACTACAGACAAAATCGGAAACTGATGGAAGGAGTATTGCTTTTGCTGGCTGGAGACTTTAGGCAGACATTGCCAATCGTGCAAAGAGGCACGGTAGCCGATGAGCTGAATGCTTCCTTGAAAGCTTCACCACTTTGGCGTTTTGTTAAGAGGCTTACACTCAGTACAAACATGCGTGCCCTTACTTCTGGCCACAAAACTGCTCAGCAACTTGCGCAAATGTTGCTACAGCTTGAAGCGGCCAACTCAATGATACACATGGAAATGTGTCTCTTCCTGCAAAATTCTGCAACGTTGTTCCATCACTTGCTGACTTAAAAAACAATGTATTTCCTGGCATTGCTCAGATATTTGCACAAGGAAGGGAGGTTTACTATCCTTGGCTTTGTGAACGGGCAATTTTGGCTCCGAGGAACCATGCAGTGAATGCGATTAATGGTGACATTTTAAGAGACATACCAGGACAAATTTTCACATACACTGCTGTTGACACAACTATAAATCTTGAGGACAGTGTAGAATACCCTGTAGAGTTTTTGAATTCCTTAGAACCTACTGGAATGCCGCCATATCGTTTAGAATTAAAAGTTGGAGCTCCAATAATACTGTTAAGAAATGTTGATGCACCACGACTTTGCAATGGAGCCCGACTCTGTGTCAAACAATGCATGCCTCACGTGATTGAGGCTACAATACTGACTGGCTGCTCGCAGAATGAAGATGTTTTTATTCCTCGCATCCCACTAATCCACAATGACAAGCATTCACCATTGCATTTTAAGAGACTACAGTTTCCTGTTCGACTTTCTTTTGCAATGACCATTAACAAGGCACAAGGTCAGTCCCTGAAAATTGCTGGTGTCAATTTGGAACTACCATGCTTCTCTCATGGACAACTATATGTTGCCTGCTCTAGAGTTGGCTCAGGCAGAAACCTTTACATACTTGCACCGGAGAACAAGACAGCAAATGTAGTTTATCCAAGAGTGCTGTCTTAGATTTCGACTACATTAGAATGTTTTCTGCCTTTTGTTTTTCAATGTTACACACTTATCGGCATTATTGAAATGTTTTATTTGTTTCCTGTATGATGAAATAACTATACAATCTTATACAATTACAAATATATACAATTACTTCTATTTTGTTGTAAAAGCTTTACTTTAAGGAAAATAAAGTCTTCAAACCCGTAGCAATCTTTTTTAACCACACACAGAAACGACATACAAAATAAACCAGTGCAAAAACTGGACAATTTTTATGGGGCCACTACACAACAAAAAATGAAATATACCTGTGCGAAGCCGGGTCCTTCTGCTAGTCTCATATATAAAAATGAGTTTGTCTGTTATTTATGGGCGACCAAATGACTGGACCGATCTTCACTAAATTTGGCAGACGGGTACATCAGGTGTCTGCTGTTAGACCGGGGCTCAGCTCTCTAGGACGTATTATTCCTGAGATATTCCCCAAAATGACCTGCATTAGCCAAAACAAGCCCCCAACTGCCATACACACGGCCACATGTCCCTTATCAGCCAATAGAAGCTCACATGTCCTACTCCAGGTTGCCATAACAAGTGATCACAGGTTTCAATAGTTTTCAGGTCCTTAAATATTCAGTCATATGATGTATGACGACAAAACTACACTGCTACATGCATGGGCGGCAGGGGCCACTATTAAAGGGGTGGGCATTGTGGAGTTCACTGTCATTAACCCCTTAACACAAAATGCTGTGCATGTACACCGGGGAACTTGTGCCAAAACGCATTCCGCCGTACATGCACAGCAAGATGATCGGGCGGGTGCAGGAGCTACACCTGACCAATCACTGCAGAGGTACGGCAGTCCCTGATAGCCAGGCCCCTGCTGTATCTGCCGGCATCGCTGTTTACAGCGATGCTGGTGGATTAAGCCCTTCTATGTCGCGGTTAGCGCTGACCGCGACAAAGAAATGTTTTGCGGTTAGTGAACGAGCGCATCGGGTCCCCGTGCTGCTGTGACAGGGACCCGATGTGTGAGAAGGCAGACTGATGCCGTGCAGAGGCTGCCCAATGCCTTTCACGGCATCGGGACCTGCCGTCTCACGGATGCCCAGGGGATCCTGATGCCGGAAATCCGTTGCTGATGGCAATCAACAGCAAAAAATGCATACAGTGGAAGATGCCAGCCAGTCTTTGCTATTGTTAAGTTTCTGATTGTTCTACACATCCACATAATTGTTACCTTATGTAGGATGGTTATTGTGGTACTTGTAGTCCGTTGCTGGCATCTTCCATTGTATGCAATTTTTGTTGTTGATTGCCATGAGCAATGGACTACAAGTGCAGGAAATGATCCCCTATATATATGCACAACCGCATGTGGGTTCGAGCATATCCTGCCTGTTTAACACCACACCACGTTTTCTAATGGTTCAAAAAAAACGGATAGCAGATAAATCTATATATGATTCACATTGCACATCTAATCTTCCGCCTCACACAATATACCCACCACTACATACCCCCAGACCCCCCTCAAACCCACACCACCTCTGACCACCCCCACCCACAACACACACACACATACACAGTCTATAGCAGGTATTCTCAAACTGTGGCCTTCCAGCTGTTGTAAAACTACAACTCCCATGATGCCCCTCTATAGGATGATAGCTGTAGGCTGTCATGGAATGATGTGATTTTTAGTTTAGAAAAAGCTGGAGGGCCGCAGTTTGCTGGAGGGCCACAGTTTGCTGGAGGGCCGTAGTTTGAGAATGCCTAGAGTATATAGATTCTAATAAGTGTCCCGTTGGCCAGGAGAAGTAATGTTTGACATTCAGTATTTGCTGGTTCATTTAGCGTTACCCAGGGTGCACCATGGGGAGGCGAACCAGCCTTACACCCCATACTGTACCGTCACTTCACTAGACAGGTACATCTCTCCTCAGATGGCCAATATCCAATATCTCATACTACACACACATACAATTTCAACAATTAAAAAAAAAATACGATTAGGTGACTTTAACATTAGCGGCAGGGGAGTACGTCTGACCATTCCAGGAAGATGAACAGCCGGTCGGATCCGTACTGCAACTAGTTCACCTACGCCCCTAGAATGACGCTTTGTCCCTATTGACTATATTGGTGGCGGGGCGGCAGTACGGCAGCAGCAAGGCAGCGCACGGTGAGAGACAGTCTAACTGAAAGCTCTGCATGTCGTAGTTTAAGCCCAGGGAGCCTCTCGCCGTGCGATTGCCTTAGCCATAGTCACCAACATTTATTCATCACCTCAACCACCAAACCAAAAATTATTAGTGTTTGAAAGTGAAATATTAGATTTAAAGTTACCATTATAAAATCTGATTATATGCTTTTTTTTTTATACTGCAGAGCATGTTGGAGCAAGGATACGATGAGACCCGCTCCCATGCCGAAAAAACAAAATTATACGTAGGATCGGGTACGAGTTGTGGCAGGAATATGATGGCCAGCACAAGCGTCTGGCCATTTTAAAAAATGGTCGGACCTGAAAAGAAGGCACGCGGAAAGAATCCGCGAGATCCGGGATGTCCAGGTATAATGATGACTGAGTGTTGGAATAAAGATACAAAACTAATGTAAAGCATATGTACATTTTTGTTTTTAGATTTTTTTCTAAAAGTAGTAAAATTTGTTCTTATAGGTGTTCCTTTGCCTGCTGTCAGGCGCAGGCCTCCCAGACAGCAGCTGTGGGAGGTCTCGGCGTCAGAGGAGGAGGAGGAGGAGGAGGCCGGACCCTCAGGGCAACAACATGTCCCTAGCCCCCAGAGGAGTCAGAGACAGGAGCGGAGGGTGGACCTTCACTCAACCCGCCTCACCCCTGAAGTGGATGATGACGGGGACAAGGAGGAGGAGGAGGAGGAGGAAGAGGAGCTGATCACCACCCTCACAAGTAATGTAAGTATGTGCTGTGGCTATTTTCACTCACTCACTGTTCACACACAAACACGTGTCAGTTTAGTCTTCACCATAGACACACTTTTTTGGAGCAAACAATAGGCATGTTAAAGCTTTACTAATAATCTTTCTTCAGCCCACACATATCGGAGAACCTATAGTCCCACACTTACAGTTCCGTACAAGCGGGATATCAAAAAGTACAATCTCAACACTCTTTACAGTTTTCCAGATGTCTGGTTCCCTCTATGATTGTTCTGCGTTCCGATCGCCTAGCCACACTGTATTTTAACAGCCTTTTTAACCACAATGTTATGTAAACCCCAAGATGTAGTACGGGTGTGACCTGTCCCACCCAATGTCTCTGACTATTAACCCTTAAGGACGCATGACATACCTGTACGTCATGGTTTCCGAGTCCTAAGGACCCATGACATACAGGTACGCCATGAGTAGTTCCGATCACTGCTGCTCAGCCGGCAGTGATCGGAACAAGGTACCTGCTGAAATCATTCAGCAGGTACCTTGATACAATGCCCAGGGGGTCCTGTGACCCCCATATCGGTAATTGCTGCAAACCGCAGGTCAATTCAGACCTGTGGTTTGCAGCGCTTGTGCGATCTCTGATCAGAGGGTTAATGCCCCCAAAGTGTTCATTTTAACCCCCTTGCAGCCCCCAATCATATTATGGCTGCGGGGTGCAGGGGGTGGTTGCGGGAGGCGGGCGGTGCGGCGGGCGGGATCGCGATTGCGATCCCCCGGCCGCCTCCTCTGTAATATTCCCTGGTGTCTAGTGGATTTATCAGAGTGTCAGCACATTGCTGACACTCTGATAGAAACGGCTGGCATCTGTGCTTGATCAGATACCAGCCGTTTAACCCCTTCCGTTTAACCCCAGCCGTTTAACCCCTTCCGTACCCTTTAGTATGGAAGGGTTAACAGGGAGGGAGCTCCCTCCCTCTCCCATCGGGGGGCTGCTGTGCCTTTGCAGCCCCCCAACAGGGTGAGATCGCAGAGGGAGGGAGCCCCCCTCCCTTCCCATCACCCGCTGCTCAGTTCTGGCAGTGGGTGATGGTTGCCATGGAGACAGGACGCTTTCAGAAGCGTCCTGCTCTCCATGGTGCTGAAAGTCTGAATAGACCTGCTAAAGGTCTATTCAGACTTTGCAAAGTACAAAATACAGCACAGTGCACTATATAGTGTACTGTACTGTATTATACAGACACCAGATCCACTGGATCTTTCAGAACCAAGTGGGTCTGGGTAAAAAAAAAAATAATGTAAAAAGTAAAGTAAAAATGGAAAAAAACACATATCACTGAATAAAAAGTAAAAAAAAATACACTACACATATTAAGTATCGCCGCATCCGTAAAAATCTGCTCTATAAAAATATCACATGATTGAACTTATCAGATGAACGCCATAAAAGAAAAAAAAATGGTGTAAATAAGCCATTTTTTGGTACCTTACATCACTAAAAGTGTAATTACAAAGCGATCAAAAAGCGTATGCCTCCCAAAATAGTACCTATCAAACCGCCATCTCATCCCGCAAAAAATGAGCCCCTACCTAAAACAATTGGTCTAAAAATAAAAACTATGCTTCTCAGACTAAAAAAGATTTTTTTTTGTTTCAAAAATGCTTTTAGTGTTAAATGTAAAAAACCCCTAAAAAGTAGACATATTGGGTATCTCCACGTCCATAAGAATTTGCTCTATAAAAATATCACCTGACCCAACCCCTCAAGTAAAAACTGTAAAAAAATTAAATAAAACCTTTGTCAAAATGCCATTTTTGTCACCTTACATCACAAAAAGTGTAATAGCAAGAGATCAAAAAGTAATATGACCCCCAAATAGTGCCAATCTAACCGTCACCTCATCCCGCAAAAAATGAGCCCCTACATAGGACAATCGCCCAAAAAAAAAAAAAAATATGGCTCTCAAACTATGGAGACACTAAAACATGATTTTTTTTTTGTTTTAAAAAGTGATATTATTGTGTAAAACTTATATAAATAAATAAAAAGTATACATATTAGGTATACTAATCCCTAATTAGTATACCTAATATATTATTACCTAATAATATATTAGGTATACTAATCCCTAACCCCTCAGCTGAACACATAAAAAAAATTAAAAAAATACGGTGTCAAAAGCCATTTTTGGCACCTTACATCACAAAAAGTGTAATAGCAAGCGACCAAAATGTCATATGCACCCCAAGATAGTGCCAATCGAACCGCCATCTCATCCTGCAAAAAATGAGCCCCTACATAAGACAGTCACCCAAAAAATAAAAAATAAACTATGGCTTTCAGAATGTGGAGACACTAAAAAATACTTTTTTTCAAAAATGCTTTATTATGTAAAAATGAAACAAAAACCCCTAAAAAGTAGTCATATTTGGTATTGTCGCATCCGTAACAACCTGCTCTATAGAAATAGCACACATTCTAACCTGTCAGTTCAACAATGTAAATAGCAAAAAATAAAAACGGTCCCAAAACAGCAATTTTTTTGCAAATTTTCCATTTTAATCCATTTTTCCAGTAACAAAGCAAGGGTTAACAGCCAAACAAAACTCAATATTTATTGCCCTGATTCTCTTGTTTGCACAAACACCCCATATGTGGTCGTAAACTGCTGTATGGCCAAACGGCAGGGCGCAGAGGGAAGGCAGATTTTTGGTTTTTGGTTTTTGGAAGGCAGATTTTGCTGGACTGGTTTTTTGACGCCATTTGAAGCCCCCTTGATGTACCCCTACAGTAGAAACTCCAAAAAGTGACCCCATTTTGGAAACTATGGGATAAGGTCTCAGTCTTGCTGGTACTATTTTAGGGTAAATTAGATTTTTGGTTGCTCTATATTACACTTTTTTGAGACAAGGTAACAAAAAATAGAAATTCTGAAATTTCATCTACATTTGCCAATAACTCTTGAGGAACACCTAAAGGGTTAACAAAGTTTGTAAAACTGGTTTTGAAAACCTTGAGGGGTGTAGTTTCTTAGATGGAGTCACTATAATGGAGTTTCTACTCTAGGGGTGCATCGGGGGCTTCAAATGGGACATGGTGTCAAAAACCAGTCCAGCAAAATCCACCTTCCAAAAACCATATGGTGTTCCTTTCCTTCTGCGCCCTGCAGTTTGGCCATACAGCAGTTTACGACCACATATTGGGTGTTCTTGCAAACTACAGAATCGGGGAATAAATATTAAGTTTTGTTTGGCTGTTAACCCTTGCTTTGTTACTGGAAAAAATGGATTAAAATGGAAAATTTTCCAAAAATCAAAATTCTGAAATTTTCTCTCCATTTGCCATTAACTCTTGTGGAAAACCTAAAGGGTTAATTACGTTTGTAAAATCAGTTTTGAATACCTTGAGGGTGTAGTTTCTAGAAGGGGGTCATTTTTGGGTGGTTTCTATTATGTAAGCCTCACAAAGTGACTTCAGACCTGAACTGGTCCCTAAAAAGTGGGTTTGTGAAAATTTCTGAAAAATTTCAAGATTTGCTTCTAAACTTCTAAGCCTTGTAACGTCCCTAAAAAATGAAATATCATTCCCAAAATGATCGATACATGAAATAGACATATGGGGAATGTAAATTAATAACTTTTTTGGCGGTATTACTATGTATTATAGAAGTAGAGAAATTGAAACTTGGAAAATTGCAAATTTTTCAAAATTTTTGGTAAATTTTGTATTTTTTATAAATAAAAATGAAATTTTTCGACTTTATTTTACCACTGTTATGAAGTACAATATGTGACGAAAAAATAATCTCAGAATGGCCTGGATAAGAAAAAGCGTTTCAAAGTTATCACCACATAAAGTGACACTGGTCAGATTTGCAAAAATGGCCGAGTCCTTAGGGTGAAATAGGGCTGAGTCCTTAAGGGTTAAAACCCAGGCCCAAAATAATTTCCAAAGAAAACCTCCCTCAAACCTATAGTTACAGGCGTACTGATTCACCGAGGCATACATTCCCACATTCCCATTGAGACATACCGAGCAGCCATGATTATTCCCCAAACTGTTGGTGTCAACCCGAATAAATGGGTATATTTGGGGGCACCCCAAAGTGGGTGGAGATACCATTGGCCAATGAAAATTTAGCAATTTTCTATACGCTACTCCTCCCACAGTTTTAGGAGTACAATTACCGATCCCACCCTCCGAGCCCCTGGAGCAGCCCCCGGAGACCCCATTTTGTCCCATCGGCTTTCATAGGAAAACTATTAAGTTTTGTCACTCCTTCAGCTTTCAAGTTAAAGTCACCAAACTTGGGTCACTTAGTCATGGGGTCACCCTGAAAATTTGTGTAAAATTTGGGGGACATTAAAAAGTGGGCAGAGTCACAAACAACCAATCAAATTTTCACTGTTGACTTCAGTGTGAAAACTTTAAAAAGCTGTAATTCTCACGGTATTTAAGCCAGGGTCCCCAAACTTGGCACTGTGGGTTACTAGGTGACTGGGATTAAAATTTATTAAAAAAAGCGGGTGGAGTCTACAACGCCCAATCAAATTTCAGGCATTTGTTTAAATGGGAAAAATTCAAACTGCCGCTGCTCTTAGACTTTTATTGGCACAGTCTTCAAACTTTGCAAAGTTGGTCACTGGAGGACTGGGATTAAAATTCAAAAAAGTGGGTGGAGCCACCAACAGCCAATCAGATTTCAAGCCAACATCCTGTGGTTTCTTATGAAACGACACCGTCTATTTTATTTCTTTATTGTTTTCATTTTTTTACAGTATTGAAAGAAATGCTACTTAAAATCAAGGAGCTAGAGATGGAGCACCAGACTGCGGTGAAAGCCTTCCGGGAGCAGCATCTCCGGAAGCTGTGGGAGATCAAGCTCCAGTTCTCGAACGGCATGCGAGAAATGGAGGAGAGGCATGCCAAGGCCGTGGGGATCTTGAGGCCATTGCCCTATTAAGATTTGTTCAATTATCTTTTTTTATTTGTAATTATATTGTTTAGTTTTATTTTTTAAATTAAAAAACTTTGAAGTTTTCAGTATAATTGTTAAACATTTTTTTAAGTAAAGGCCCCTAGAGTCCGTTCCCAAACTCATCAGTATCCTGACATACAGCATCCGCAGAGTATATAGAAATTGCGTAGTATGAGGCCTATACATAACTCAAATGGATCACGATAGTAGTAGTCATTGGTAAGGGTTGTGTATTAAATATTAAGTACAAAGCAAAGCATTCTAATAGTCCAGAGTTACATTTAAAATAAACCTTTTGATTAATTTTCCTAGTAACTAAATTATTTTATGTAGTAACATAAATTTCAAATTATCGTAAATAATAAATGTATTTTTCATCAAACAATTAACTATTAAAATACAAAACTTGAACAGAGTAATAATAACTACAAAAACCTTGTTTGATTTAGCAAATTAGCAAAATTATAAACTTTTACAAATTCCAAAAATTTCTTTACAATCAAATCTTGTTATCAGAAATATAAAACAAAAAAAGGAACAATGTTGGAACAATAAAATGGTAGGGGTAAGAACTAACCAGCATGGACCTTCGATAGCGTCCAATTTTTTAATACTTTGCATGTTGTAGCATTGCTTCCGCCATACAGATAGAAACATATGATTGATTACATGACTATGATTATATGAATTCTCTAACCGGTGACATGTCTCGAAGAACATCATATAGTACACAGTTTATACTTAAAATCTTAAAGCAGTGGTTATATATAATTAGCATGTGCAAATCCTCATACGACAGACAACACCGTGTTGGATCCTAAATCCGTGTGACAACAAAAAAAAAAAAAAAATATATACATTTTCGTAGGTTCATCAATCAGTCCTGTACAATGCCAACTGCACAAGACCTTTTGACAAGGGAAGGCCACATGCGGTCCACACTGTGCTACAGCGTGAACCACAACATAGCCGCCCCAAACCACACTTAATTTAAAATAAAAATAATAAAATAAAGTAAAATCATTTCATTTTGTGAATGAAGCCGAACAACGCTAGATAAAATGTCTTTTTAAAAAGATTATTTAAATAAATATTTTTATGTCTAAATATTGACAATACATAAATATGCTGAGCACATGCGAGAATACGAAACATGCAAACCAGGTTAAGAGAATTCATAATTCTATACTTTTTAAAGTGCAAAAGATAAAATCAGGTCCATGATGGTTGTCTACACACGATCAGGACATACAGCATCTAGAGTTAACACAGTACTAGAATGCTGACTCATAAGTTTCCATTTGTAACTAGGCAGAATAACGTCAGGCACTGGCAGGTAAGTACACTTCCAGTCTATAATTAAAAAAAAAATAACCCAATCGAAATTTTACTTTAAAAAAGGTGTGAAGGTCTGGACTCTATGATTGTTCCCTGTGCGATCAAATGTAACTCAACATTTTCATGACATGCAGCAGCATCAATGGCATTATTTAAGGAGTGGTGTATTATCAGGGCAACATGTAGCTTGGCCCAATTCGGCAGCACAGGCAGCAGCAGACTTTATGTTAAAAGGCTCAAATGTAACTAAAAATTTTCATGACATGCAGCAGCATCAACGGCAGGATTTAAGGGGTGGTATATTATCAGGGCAACATGTAGCTTGGCCCAATTCAGCAGCACAGGCAGCAGCAGACGTTATGTTGAAAGGCTCAAATGTAACTCAAAATTTTCATGACATGCAGCAGCATCAACGGCAGGATTTAAGGAGTGGTATATTATCAGGGCAACATGTAGCTTGGCCCAACTCGGCAGCACAGGCAGCAGCAGACGTTATGTTAAAAAGCCCAAATGTAACTCAACATCTTCATGACATGCAGCAGCATCAACATCAGGATTTAAGGAGTGGTGTATTATCAGGGCAGCATGTAGCTTGGCCCAATTCGGCAGCACAGGCAGCAGCAGACGTTATGTTAAAAGCCCAAATGTAACTCAACATCTTCATGACATGCAGCAGCATCAACATCAGGATTTAAGGAGTGGTGTATTATCAGGGCAACATGTAGCTTGGCAAATTCGGCAGCACAGGCAGCAGCAGACGTTATGTTAAAAGGCTCAAATGTAACTCAAAATTTTCATGACATGCAGCAGCATCAACGTCAGGATTTAAGGAGTGGTATATTATCAGGGCAACATGTAGCTTGGCCCAATTCGGCAGCACAGGCAGCAGCAGACGTTATGTTGAAAGGCTCAAATGTAACTCAAAATTTTCATGACATGCAGCAGCATCAACGGCAGGATTTAAGGAGTGGTGTATTATCAGGGCAACATGTAGCTTGGCCCAATTCGGCAGCACAGGCAGCAGCAGACGTTATGTTAAAAGCCCAAATGTAACTCAACATGACATGCAGCAGCATAAACGGCAGGATTTAAGGAGTGGTGTATTATCAGGGCAACATGTAGCTTGGCACAATTCGGCAGCACAGGCAGCAGCAGACGTTATGTTAAAAAGCCCAAATGTAACTCAACATCTTCATGACATGCAGCAGCATCAACATCAGGAGTTAAGGAGTGGTGTATTATCAGGGCAACATGTAGCTTGGCAAATTCGGCAGCACAGGCAGCAGCAGACGTTATGTTAAAAGGCTCAAATGTAACTCAAAATTTTCATGACATGCAGCAGCATCATCGGCAGTGTGGCGAAACCAACCTGGCCAATGGGTGCTGGAGAAGCCTTGTTGCCAGCCTCTTGCCCCAGTATTATGGCCCCTCTCATCAGCCCATGCTAAACTTAAACCCCATGGTGATTTGACTGTGTTTGTGGCATCTGAGTGCTGTTTGGATATATTGAGCGCTCAGATCCAAGCCATCTGGGGATATGTTAAATGTCTATTACTGTAATGGTTGGGACATTGTATATTTGAATAGTGATGTCTGTCCTATTGTCCCCACGTGTGTATTGGCGATTTCCCTTTGTCCTGAGATCTAATTGAATGACTTCTCTGTTGTCTCCAGGACAGAAGACAATGTTTAAAACTATGTATTCTCCTGCCTGTGATAATTACATCAACCTATTGTGTAAGGTAATTGTATCACAGGCAGCGGGGAGAATTTTGTAGGGGAGTGTTTAAACTGTAAAGCTGTAAAGGATTGGCTGCTAGGTCATGTCCCCTCAGTTCCCAACCAGGTTTTAAGAAGTGATGTATTATCATGGCCACATGTAGCTTGGCCAAATTTAGCAGCACAGGCAGCAGCAGACATTATGTTTAAAGGCCCAAATGTAACTCAACATGTTCAAAACAAATTCATAATTAAAAAATTAAATTAATATATACATGATACAAACTTGACAATAAATATCTATCGAATAAATATCAATAAATAAATAATAAAATTAATTCATAAAAAGTTAAAAACAGAGGGAACAATTAAAAAACAACGTAGTTTGGGAGGGAGAGCAAAGGAGAGGGATGGACAAGGGACCCTTCAGCGCCCTGAACCGACAGCGGGGGCCATGAAGTCACTGCCGATCCAGGACTCATTCATCTTAATGAATGTGAGTCTGTCCACGGAGTCTGTGGACAGACGGGTCCGCTTGTCCGTGACCACCCCACCTGCCGCGCTGAATGCCCGCTCAGACAGTACGCTGGAGGGGGGGCAAGATAGTAACTCCAGCGCATACTGAGCGAGCTCACGGCAGGTGTCCAGCCTGGCAACCCAGTACTCCATGGGGTCGTCGGTGGTCATGCTGTCAGAAGCACCTACCGACCCCATGTCGTCTGCCACCATGTGGGCCAACCGCTGGTGGTGACTGATGCTGCTGCTGCTAGTACTGGGTCGCGCAGACTGGTAGAAGAGCCTCATCTCACCCAGAAGATCAGCTGCTCGGCTGGTGCTGCTGGTGCGTACACTGATTCCTCCTCCTCCTCGGCCTGGTCCTGGTGGAGCACGGTTGACTCTTCATGCTCCACCAAGGCACTCTCCCAGCTTCGAGCAGGCGATCTAGTGTCCTGTCCAGCAGGAACACTAGGGGAGCACGTCATTCAGACCGACATGCTCCCCGCTAACCATCTTTGTCGCCTGCTCGAATAGGGCCAGCAAGTGGCAGACCTGCTATATCTGCCCCCACTCCGCATTGGTGATGTAGGGAGTGGGTGTGATGGCCCTGAAGTGCCTAGTTCCAGCAGGTATTCCCTCACCGCCCGTCGGTGCTCCCACAACCTCTCCAGCATGTGGAGGGTGGAGTTCCACCGCATCACAGTGTCCACAATCAGCCTGTGGGGGGCAGGCTGTTGTCCTTCTGTAGTTTGGACAGGGACGCGGCGGCAGTTGGGGAGCATCTGAAGTGGCTGGCAATCCTACGTACCCTCAGCACAATGTCACTCAACCCTGGGTACGTACGGAAGGAACTTCTGTACCACTAGGTTGAGGACATGTGCCATGCAGGGCACGTGGGTCAGACTGCCAGCATGAAGGGCGGCGAGTAATTGCTGCCGTTGTCACAGACAACCATAACTGCCTGGAGCCTTCGGGTGTCAACCACTTCTGAACCTGAGCCTGTAGTGCGGACAGAACATTAGGTCCAGTGTGTCTCCGGTCCCCTAAGCTCACAAGCTGGAGCACGGCCTGGCCTATCCCCGCTGGCGCCTGGGTCTGAAGGTGCCAGGGTTGTGTGTCTTACCACCGCGCACCAGCTGGAAGGGATTTCACAGGGGGATTTGATAGTCTCTCCTCCTCCTTATCCCCAATCCCTATCCAACAGGTCCTGCCCATCCGCAGGGCTGAACAGTATTCCGCCTCCTGCTTTGCCTCCCCCAAGATGTCCCTCTCAGTCTCAAACTCTTCGAAACATGAGAGGGGACAATTCTGGGAGCTGGGTGGGTTCTACAGGGAGGCGGAGTGCCAGCAGGGTGCTGGCAGCCAGGGTGCAGAGGACTCCGTGGCTTTTCGAGATCGGCCACAAGAGCAAAGACAACCTCTGCATCCCTGAAAAGTAATGGGCTGGCTGCCCACTTGTGATGAAGATCACGGATCAGGCGGACAGCCCCTGCCACCTGCGCCAGCCCCGATGCTGAGTGTAGGGCCGTGAACCCGGGGGAGGGTACCCCCAGGATACAGCGAAGTCACGGAACAGGGAAAACGACACAGACACCAGCTTATATACAACCAAAACTTTCTTTACTAATTAAGTATTAACAACAGTAGTTATAAACATAACAGAATTTGCATTACACAGGGTACCCTATACCGCAGACCCCAGAGTCTCCACTGGTGTCCAGCCAAACACCCCTAACCGGTGGCAGATACAGCAGAGCCTGAAAGTCGTGCTGCACTGCAGGATCAACCCTAGCCGTTGGCAGATACAACAGAGCCTGCAAGTCGTACTGCACTGCGAGTTCAATCCTAAGCAGCCTGCCAATAACAGATCCTAACTAACTAATGCAGGCTTAAGTCTCAGTCTCAGGTAGTTCAAGTACTGTAACACTAAACAGTATGAATGTCCACACAAGAACCTGGATTCACTGACCTGATCCCACTTGGTAACAGCGGATGCCTCTCATCAGGAAATTCCCAGGCCTGTAACCACACTTGCGGTCTTGCTGGATGGCTGAGGTGAAACTTCACAGCTTGCAGCGATTTTATTGAAATCAATATTCTTTTCAAAGTGCCAGATTTGTATGAAAAACAGCTAACAGCCCCTCTCTCCAGTGATTCCAATCACCCTGGGGCCGCACGTAGCTCAGATGTCACTGGATTGGGTTTGCAGACACCATCACTCACAATCTTCACTTCTCAGGCCCTTCCTGGTTCTTCTCAAGCTCCTTGACTCCTCCTCTCAAGCATATTCTCATCTCAGCAGGACTAAGTTTTCACGGAATACTGGCGGCATATAGTGGGCAGAATGCAGAATGACAACTCAAATACTTTACAATCTCTCATGCCACCCCACTAGAGGTTGCCGTCCTCAGCAACCCTCCCCCACAAACTCATCCTGTGAATAGCGTTTGTGGAGGTACCAGCATTAGACCTCGCTGACCTTCTCAAGTGGAGGCTCAAACACCCTGGGGATGTCAGGCATATTTGACAAGGAAGGTGCTGGTGACTGCTCAGCATTACACCTGGGTGGTAAATAGTGATGGCGGCAGGTGCCATATTCGATTTCGACGAAATTCGCGAATATTCGAAAGAATATTCGTTTCATATTCGTCAGAAATCGAATATTACGTCATTATTCTAGTTATCGCGATTAATATGCGATTTAAATAATCGCGTATTGCGATTTTTAACTTAGGCTAATTTCCTATTGGTTTCATATCTAGAATTATAGCGAAGATGACGAATATGACGAATGTATTCGTCATATTCCTCAAAACGAAGATAGCAAGTATTCTCCATCTTCGTTTTAGCAACCTATTCAGTCAACTTAGCTAATTCTAGCAATCAAATAGGAGGTTGAATGACTATAGAGACAGCTGTGTTTAATTACGCTATGCGATTATATTACTAGCTTTTTTTAATAGAATAATTATATTACTTGATAATTATTATAATTATTCTATTTATTAAAAAAATTATATAATCGCATAGCGGATTAGACTACAGCTATCTCATAGTCAACCTCTATTTGATTGCTAGAATAGCGAGTTGACGAATAGTTGCTAAAGCAGATGGAGAATACTGTTATCTTCGTTTGAATATGACAGAATACATTCGTCATATCGCTAATTCTACCAAGCCAGAACGTCTCCATACTAAAATGTACTGTCGGATTTGAGAATTACGTTGAAATCGCAATGCGATTAATATAACCAGATTAATCGCATTGCGATTTCTGCTTAGACCTGGTTTTACTATGGTTGGCTTGGTAGAATGGCGAATATGACGAATGTATTCGATCATATTCCTCAAGCGAGATAACGAAATATACTCCATCTTCGTTTTAGCAACCATAGTAAACCATGTCTGTTGAAATCGCAATGGCGATTAATTCAAGTTATATTAATCACATTGCGATTACAACTTGGAGCTGGGTTTTATAATGGGTAAGCTTGCTAGAATTAACGAAGTTAGCGAATATGGAATATATTATAGCAGTGCTAGTTGAAATCGCAATGCGTTAATGTAGCAGATGACGCATTCACGATTTCTACTTATCACATGCTGCTCTATTCCATATTCGTTAATTCCTGGCCTAATATGTAAGATAGCGGTGCACTGCTAAGTTGTAATCGCAATGAGATTAGTATAACCTAATCGATTGCATTGTGATTCTCAAAATCCCGACAGTACATTTTTAGTATATGGAGACGTTCCCATGGTGATGGGGACGGCTCCATGAGCGGAGAGTCGGCAGAGGCGACAGCGGGCACTGACTGGAGCAGCCAGGAAGCCAGGAATCCTCAGGACAGGTAAGAACTACTTTGTGGGAAGTGGGAAGAAAAAATATAACAGCGAATATTTGAAATGCGAATTTATGGCATAGCAAATATTCGCAATTAACAAAGTGC